>JADNYV010000115.1:0-114880 GCA_015501055.1 Mucidula mucida | reverse complement strand
AAAGGATGGAAGAGAAGAAAATGGACTTATTATATGGAAGGATCGTATTTACATACCAAAGGACAAGGAATTGCGGGGAAAAGTTATCGGAATGCATCACGACGCACAGCTTGCAGGGCATCCCGGCAATACAAGACCCTTGAGCTGATTACAGTACCTATTGGTGGCCAGGAATCAGCCGAGACGTCCGTGAATACGTAGAAGGTGTCAAAAATGTCAGTTACAAAGTCAATCGCACGAAGCCGGCTGCACCTCTTCATCCTATTGATGTGCCAAGCGAGCCATGGGAGATAGTAGGGACGGACATGATTGGAGAGCTGCCGGAATCAGGAGGATACAACGCGATCAGCACGTTTGTGGACCATTTCACCAAGCGATTACGTATCATACCGACACACACCACTCTGACGTCAGAAGGCATGGCCCGCATTTACCGTGATCGCATTTTCCCCATACATGGGATGCCACAACAGATGATACATGATCGCGGTCCACAATACCACTCGCGTTTCATGAAGGAATTGTACCGGTTGTTGGGCATACAGGGAAACTTTACAACGGCGTATCATCCACAGGCAAATGGGCAGACGGAACGGTTGAACCAAGAGATAGAACATTTCTTACGGTTATTCGTCAACTATCATCAGAACGACTGGCATGAATGGCTACCCTCTGCTGAATTCGTTTACAACGATCGAGTTCACTCGGCGACCAAAGTCACTCCGTTCTTCGCAGACATGGGCAGACATCCCTACAAAGGCACCGCTCCGAAAACGGCATCGAGAAATGAGACTGCGCAGGAGTTTGCCGACGGCATGAGGAAGACATGGGATGAAGTGGGATCAGCATTGAAGATGGCAAAAGAGGACATGAAACGGTTTTATGACAGGAAGCGAACAGAGGCAGTAGAGTACAAGGAAGGCGACAAAGTATGGCTGGAAGGGACGAATCTCAGCACGGATCGACCAATGAAGAAGCTCGATGACAAACGATTCGGGCCGTTCAAAGTGATCAAGAAAGTCGGGACGAGCTCTTACAAGCTCCAGATTCCTCACACGTGGAAAAGCATTCATCCCGTGTTCAATGAGGCCCTGCTGACGCCTTACCACGAGCCGCAATTTCCGACGCAACCCCGAGACACGCGTCCACCACCTGTGCTGGAAGGAGCCGAACCAGAATGGGAGGTCGAGAAAGTGGTGAATGCCCGGAAGTACCGCGGGGGTTTTCAATACAAGGTTCACTGGAAGGGTTATGGCACACACGAGCAGACATGGGAACCGGCATGCAATCTCAAAAATGCCGACGAAGCCATCAGCGATTTCCACCAACAATATCCGAACAAGCCAAAGCCACCCGCGCTTGCTCGCATTGAAGTCCCCATGTCGCAATTTCCATCACATCTATTCCGACCCATGCCACCGCCCGATACTGAACCCCTCAACGTCACGCTACCCTCTGCAGCCCTCATGGAGCGACTCTGGCGCAGAATGGAACTTGCGCCTTAAGGAGGGGGTGATGTTATGAATCGCCATATTTTCACATTTTCACATCTTATCATATCTTATCGGGAGCCTTGTCTTATCAACCAACGGACCGTTTCATCATCTGTTTCGTCACCGATCATACCCTTTTCATTACCGAAGCCGTACTCATGTCGGACACACGCCCAACACATGGATGACATCATACATGCCGATACCTCATGGACTCCCTATTGTATACACACCGCCGACACTCGTAGCACACATGGTCGTTTCAGTATTATTACTTACATGCAGTCACCACTCGTATTTAATGGTTTCACGGACTAGTAGCATACAACACTGGGTCAAGGGCGTGGAGCATCCCTAGTGGAAACGCGTATGGACAAGGAGCTTCAAACACAGACTTACTAGTATATAAGCAGTAGTGTAGCATCATTGTACTTTAGTTCCGATCTCGTTTATACACCTGGCCTAGCCTAGTCTTACGAACGCGAACACTTTCTCTTTCAGTTCTTGTTGTGGTACCTGGTTGAGTCTCGTGGCTTAGTCAGTCGCTAACAACAATGAGATGTAAAAGAAGTCTCCCTTAAGACACGAAAACAAGATTGACATTGTGGCAAGTCCATTGCCTAGGCCCTGGCGACAGCTTGTTGCCACAAGAAACAGTACTTTTGAGGCAGCAATAGAGGAGAAAAGATCTTGTTTGCCATAATTTAAAAAGAATGTCATTATGTAACACAGTTGTTCCCATAATGTGTGATGATTGTATACATCAGTCTCCAAAGATATATGATTCACTCATTGCCAACATTTGGTTGCCGTCAGAGAAAGGCTTCTGCAGACAGCCATTGCGCCTTACGCAAGAGGGCGCAGATCCCTGATTGTAAAGGGTACTAGAGACTTAAACAGCAGGGTGTTGCTCGTACAGTGTTCCGACGTGTCAACAAGGGCGGAGGCCAGTAAGAGGCAGTGCGGCAAGTAGCAGTAACAACGCACGTAGCCAAAGGCTCATGTGCTATGTCTGTGGAGAATTCAAGTCGCCACAGGCAACTTGTGGTAGCCCGCGCAACGGCCATTGTACAGTAGTGGTTAGTGGTCAGTATACTGCCAATCCGCTTTTACTTTTGGCTGGTGCATGTTTGAGCCACGTGATGTAAATACTGTACCTTGGCGCGCGCACATACAGGCTTTTTGTGACTTGTTAGCAAGTAAATCCTCAATTTTGGGGGGGCCTGCAGCGCGTAAAGTTCAGAGACACAGACAAATTCTGCTCCAGTCAAACAGACAGAATACAAAGGACTCATCACTCAACACCCTACATAGATTTAGAGAGCATCAGTCCCTTTATAATTCTCTGATACAGTGGTAGTGGGAGTTTGAAATACAGAAATTATGAGTAGAATATGGTCAAAGAGGAGAGGGTATTCTCAAGTAGGAACATGAACTTGTGCAAGTCCGAAACCAGCTGGATTGATTCCTATTTGTCTAAAACAGGAGGGTCTACAGCAACGAGATCCCTGGAGACATTGAGGCGGAGTAAAGGGCGCCCAGATGAATGGAAGTAGGAGGAAATCATGGTTTGGAGCGGGAATGAGGCATCGCGCGCGCCAGAGGACGATGCCAATCGATTCCCACATATTGAAAGCGGCAGGATCCAATGGGGGGGGGAGGTAAATGGCGCCTTGGGAGAGAAGGAAATACGACTATAATATGGCAGGAGGAGGTAATAAGAGCCTGGAGCTTGAACGAGGCGTCGCACGCGTCCGGGGACAGCTCAAATCGACTCCTAGGTGTTTAAATGGTCAGATACATCAAGATAAAGTAGATGGAGGCCCGGAAGAGAGGGAAAAGTGGCAAGAATATGGCAGGAGGAGGTGCTGACGGTCCTGGAGCCCAAAAAGGCATTGCATGCACTCGGAGACAACACTAACTGGTACCCAGACATCTAAGATGGTAGCATTTCAGACAATGAGGGTACTGGCGTCCTCAACAAGCGCATCGCTGGTCAAGAACACGGTCATCGGCATCACGGCTGCTAACTCCCAATTTGGATTAGCTAAGTCCAAATCGGGACTACAGACACGGGCCATGAGCCTAGCCGAACGCGAGTTTTCATTTGGGCAAACACTTCGGCCCGGCACGGTAGATCTTGCTTCCAATCCGAACTTCAAAAAAAGCTCGATCTTATCCGGAAAAACACCAAACATAGTCTCAAAAAGTTCAAAACTAGCCGCACTAGTACTTACCATAACATACATTTGGTTGTATTTTCGGGGGCTCCTGCCGATAGCCGTCGCCATCGAGTCGCCGTCTCCAGCTCTCTTCCTCTAGCCACCACCTGTACGACCAATGCAGCTCATCGCCCTTTACTATTCGCTTCTCCCTATGCTCGCGCTGGGCGCAATCCTCAAATCTCGTGCTCAGTCATACCATGCTCCTTCCCTCATCCGACGCTTAGATACACGTCCTACTCCGGCTCCGACAGGTCCAGCCATGGATTCGACGACAATCCATATCAAAGACCGGGACGACTTTGCTATCCTAGCCCCTGCGACGCCTTCACGTGAGCACGCTACCGTTTTCTTGTGGCGTATCTGACTCTTGGCGCAGAAAGTATCGCGGACGCCGAAAACGACGCAATCGCCTTTTGCAGCAGCAATTCTTCTGGACAGTGCGATAATACTATACCCGATGGCTTCATTACAGCCGCTGCCGTGAAATACGCGGATGACGGTTCATATGTACAGGCAAGGCGATTCCTTTCGAACGTTCTTGGACTATCACGCCTTGTACAGATTACAGGCTGCATAGACCCCAGCAAGTTCCATATGTCTTTGGCAGACGACGGCGGCCAATACGACGTTCGGTACCCAAATGGCGCCCAGTGTACCTTTGGAGGATATGGTGCTAGTTTCATTGAACAGTAAGCCTTTTGGCAATGCATTTATTAACCGCGTCCGACTGCTCGTTAGAATCGAGCCTTCCGCCAACCGTTTCTGTGTTCGCTGCTGTGCTCAATCCGCCGACCAAGTTAACTGCAACTCACATCAAGACCGCGCTGGATGTGCTGTGGCGATTCCAGGAACCTACGATTTTCCCGAATTAGGCGTCTCGTGTACATAGATTGGACTCTTCTCATCTCGCGACTCTTATTTCGTTCTGTTGTAATACCGTAGGGACTCGATGTATGATGACACTTGGCAGACTGTATTCTATAACTTATCATATCCTAATGTTGTAATCAAAAGCATAGCTTAATGCTGACGAACTCAAACTGGCCTAAGTACTACTCTTGAGTACTTTGAAGTACATAAATAAATATTAATGGTCACGTTAGCGCGACCATCTTGTATCCCAACGGCGACCAGCGATAGTATCAACATCCTCGCATATTACCGTGAGGGCTCAAATCTTCCCGTGTTGAAAAGTGTACGAAGGGGAAACTTGGTGCGTATATGACTTTCACCCCGAAGTACTCCCGAAGTCTTTGTATCCTGCAGCAACAACTCGCCGAATAGCGATCCGTCTGCCTTCGTACTCTTTCTACTCTTCTTGTATGCCTCTCATTTCATTCTCTCTATGTTTTCTTGACGTGTTCTGAAGGCAATGACCTCTGCGCTGGAACTGTGCCCAAAATGCCATGCCTCATTTGCGCTAACCTCATACAAACCATCCTACGAAAAGGACTTCGTCAGAGCGTACCGGAACCCTACTCAATCCGAGGCCTCTTGTATAGAGAAGAGCTTGGGGAACACGTCTGCCGACATGGCAGCTCTGGCGCAGGAAATTCCGCGCCTCGAGTCAATACTTGATGCGCTGAAAGCATACCAGGCGCGTTTCGACAGACACATACAACAGAGCAGACTGTATATGTGCTCTTCTCCCATCCGACAACTTTCAACAGAAGTCCTCGCGATCATCTTCGCGTCCGCATGCACGTCGTTCCGGCGCAGCGAATATAAAACCCCTCCATCAGTGTCGTCTGCTCGAAATGGCGTGACATCGCGGTCTGTACACCCTCATTATGGACTCACATACACATCGCGCCCTATGATTCGCATGGCGGGGTCGATGTGTACAGACACTATCTTGAACGCTGCGGGAACGTTCCGATTTCAGTCAAGGTCAAAATTCCTTACAAAAAGCGTCAAGAGTATGTCAAAAACTTGTGATACGAGGACACATACGACTACCACGTCGAGCTCGTCTCAGCTATTTTTCAAAATTGTGCACAGTGGAAGGTTGCCGCCTGGTGTATGACTCTACATGACATCGAGCTCTTGAAATCTCACAGGCGGGAATTGACTCTTTTGGAGTCCCTGACATTGGTGAACCAGGGCGAGGGGTCCATTTTCCTTGCCCAACATGGCTTGTTTGATGGAGCACCCATCTTGACGAGTTTCACACTCGAGAGCCGCAGACTTTGGGCTTTGAATTCGGTTGTTGATGCATTACCCTGGCGTCAGCTCCGCCAATTTTGTACTTAAGGCAACGAGGACAATCTTAGGTCTGTAGACGACGCTGGCGACATGACGTATCTTCACACTGACTTTGCGGATGGCAATAATCGAACGCTCATTCTCCGACCATCCCTTAAGGTGCATGTGCCGTTTAGTCTGCACGTCTCTACCCTTGTGCTGGATTCTGTGTCCTGGACGAACACAATACTCTTCTTCTTCCAATCTGTTACCATCCCCACCCTCCAAAGCCTCACAATGATGCCTACCGCGCTTAGCCACTTCAGTTCAGTAAAGTGGATCAATCCCTTCTCCGTTCTCCCTACATTCTTGGCTCATTCCGGATGTGCACTGCAGACATTCACTGTCATGATGTATGGCAAATCTGCGATAGCAGGGTATTCAAGCAACTCTTTGGTAGCAATAGCCCACCTCTTTGCGTAGGTAAGACTATTAATCGGACTGATTCGCGTCCAAAGTGTGACGACGTACCATAGATATAGAAATACTGGTTCTTAATGATTGCAGTACAGTCTTCAGTGAAGTTATATGCATACTGGCAGAAGTATTCATGCACCTGAATGGGTACTACCTCTTTCAATACGACGTCGCACATCGGATCTCAACATTCCTCCGAAGCTTGCTCCTAACATGTTCGTCTAACCACGCCTGCGTCTCTTCCAAAGCCTCCTCCTTGATGGGCCTGAACGACAACACCTCCAGTGTCGGATAACGCGCGCTATTGAGCGTCAGCACAATACTCCCCCAATCAATTATTTCAAAATCTTCCGCCGCCTTCATCGAAACATGAAACCGAATCTCTTTAAGAGAAGGAGAACCAAGTTTAGCGAGGATAGGCGGGATGTGCTTGGCCGATAACCCTCGTGTTATGTGAATCGGGTAAGTGGTTAGGGGTCCTTGAAAGTGGAGAGTCTCCAAGTTGGTGAGAGTTGTCAAGTCGGCGACGCGACAAAATGCATCTTGGTGCAATCAGAGCGCATATATAGACCCAGTGATATCGCACACACCTTGCCCGTCCGTTGAACTAAATGATGAATCTGAGAATCCGATTGCTAGACTAGTAATTGAAGGCCCAACGTCATGCAGAAAGCGAGAAACATGATGCGCGTTTTCGACACTGATGCTTCTCAGTTCAACCGTGGGGACCTTAATTGAGCCTGGACTAGGACAAAGCCATGTCATAAACTCGGCGCTCGTGGCAATCCCGCTTTGTAGAGCTAGAGACCGCAGAAACCGTGATGGCGGTGTCCGGACGATTGTATCACTGCCTTTAGGAGCGCCATCCGAGTCTTCATCAATATACCGCAGGGCAAGATGCTCCAGATTCGTGCAACGTGAGACGAGCTCCATCATACGGCTGATCTGGTCAAATTGTGTAAACTGTATGTCCAAGTGCTTCAAATGCGGTCCAAAAAGCGGCAGACCCGCCCTCCACTGCTCTTCGGCCACATCGGTGAAACGCGCATGATAGATGTATACATTTTCCACGCCTGTTAGGAGCGCAAGTTGCGGGAGAACGCTGTTCATCCAGAGCGCCTCGGAAGGGCTCCGGCCGTATCTTTCATGGAGGCTCAGCCGCCGAACGTGTGAGCGGAACGTGCAGAGGGGATGCGCGACGAGCGCGCCGAACGTGGCAGCGATAGTGCCGTCGTAATGTGGGAGATGTATAGCGTTGAAGATATGCAGACGCGTGCGAGGGACCCATGATCGGCAGACTAAGGAGCAGGGAAGGAGGGTCTTGACTGGTTTGGTCGAATTTATCCGTAGGCTATAGTCTATGGCGTAGTAAGTGGATTTGGCTTCTGCATCGAGGAGATGTACATAATCCAAAATCGCATCGAATATCTCTGGCGGAAAGATATCAGTCATGGTGGTGGTGGATTGTTACGATGAGCTCTGTAGTAATCACTATCGCGATCAGTCCTGCACCGAGTGTATGCTTAGATCCAAAAGGCCTTCGGTACCAATGATCCCGACATTGTTCTTAGAGCAAAAACGTTCAGATGATTCAAGGTAATGATCAGATTTCGAGAGACGAGTATGTACTGCAGCGGTAAGTCGCGTTGGCTGCATCACCTGTAGCGTAGAAGGACCAAATCGGATACTTAGTGCGCAGGTGAGTTAACGATTCGAATGGGTTCTCCTGTTTGCAAAACAGCTCTAGTATGAAAACTATCTGGTCCTCTCAGACGCGAGCACGGTACCTGTACAATTTTTCTCCACACGCCTTCTATCTCGAAATGCCCACTACCAACACATAGCTTGAACATTATTCTGTCGCAAACTTCGCATGCACTCCAGAGCCTCCGGTCCAAGGTTGCCCCATTACGGATACCGAGGACAACGGATGAGGACGACCATCCGCGCGCAACGAGAGTGCGGAGAGCAATTCTTCATCGGGCTGGCGGCTCTCCGCCCAAACCAATTCAAGAGACGTCAACTCGGGGAGGAGAGCATCAGCGGACAGCTCCTCGAACAGTCTCTTGCTGAGCACAGGCGGTCCATTATTAGATTCAATGACCTGTAGGGATTTGAGATGGCCCATCTCATGAAGCGCATCAACCAGACTGTTCGCCAGCGTCGGTTCCACTCGTTGTCGTTATACCAGCCGTACATGATAAGACTGAACATATTCAGTCTGCGATGGGTATGATCCAGAAACAGAGGCAGTGAGAGGAGCGGGTTAAAACAACCGGGGGTGCGTGTTTTCGGGATCGCGGAAGATTATTGTGAGAGCTTCAAGGGTGGGAATGGACACGTGCGAAGAAATTGACACAGGGCATAAGCCCAGGGCCGGTCAAGGATAAGGGTGGTAATATTCAGCGGACATGCTCGCGGGGAATGGGTATAATAGTTCCATGTTTGATTTGTTGCATTGAGAACGAGTATTCCAGCCTGAAAGTCTCTGTTGTATTGCATGTACCGCAAGCTCGCCGTATTCCGCTGATTGGTTTGAACGCGCCGTATATTTTCCCAAGGTAGACCAGGTATCTGCAACAAAGCTTCGCTCTCGCGACAGTTGATGATGTTGACAGAAGACAAAAGTAGAGCATCTCTGAAAACTCTAGGCAGGCGGGACGATGCAGTATAAACACTTATCGCCAACGTAAGGGATTCAAGAATGGGACAATTCGATTGCTTCATCTGGGGACGCCAGCGATCATCCAGATCTTCCAAAAGTAAGACGTCTGCCTTGCTTCATATGGAACTCGGCATGCTTCCACTGAGCAAAGCTCGCATAAATATCGCTCATAACGTCAAGATGATGCTCGTAGGTCCCTTTGAAGGGAATAACACCATCATCATCTTGATAAGGGTGGTCTATGGCAGGAACTTCCACCTTGACAGAGATTGGGATCATCCCACATCGTTGAAGAAAATATTGGTAGACGGGCAGGCCACGGGCGCTCGAGTACGGGGCCACGTAGATGTTCGTCCATAGAGTAGGGGTAGACATGGCAATATGACGCCACTTGGAACAGACCAGGCTTATAGAAAGCGGAGTTTTGTATTCGTCTTCTTGACAGGAAGAACACGCCGAAGCAAAGATGATACCAAGTATCTCGGTAGGAAGTTGGCGGATGGGGGAGAATTGAATGAAACGCGTAGTGCGATGGATATACCTCTCAAGATGGGCGTGGTGTATCTTCAGAGCACGAAGGAATACCTCGGCACGCTGGATTTCCTCGGTGAGCATCGCTAACTCAGCGGACGAGTCGCTCAAGCTGCTCTCTATGGAGGACTTTTCCGTGCTCGAAGGGTTGTAAAATCCTCTGGCGAAGTCCTCTTCAAACGGCAGCGTGTATGAAGTCAGCGCAATCGAGGCGCGACATCTTGGGCATAGTTCAACGTTGATTGCATCCATGAGCAGCCTTACTAAAGAATACACGCACGTTTATTGAGCGAGAGCAGAATCAAATAAACACTTACAGTTTTATTCTGTATTGGTAAAAGTAATCAAGTCTCTTGCTGGCACGCGCGGCGCGACTAAGCTGGCAGAGACGCAGTCTGAGTCCACAACTGATCCATATGGACAGCACTGTTGACGCACCTGTTAGTCGAATCCTTGCTGCTGAAAACGACGGGCGCGTTTGCCTGGCGTATAGGATGATGGAAGAATTTGAAGGCGTAAGCGATAACGCCGTGACACTGACAATGCCTCCTCTCCGGTCAACAGTTACCAACGCAGGTTTTGAAGATCGTTCAACTGGAAGATGTTCAAACCAATCCGGGATTTACTGCAGAGGACAATCAGAGGACAACGCAGCGAACAACAATCCTGGTCCAGGTTCTTGACGAAGACCTTCCGGCTGGACCGGCCCGGATACCTTGAACCAAACTCTCACCTTGCTTCCCCTTGGAAATACGACCACGAAGCTGACATCTCGTCTTGAGCGCTGATGTGCCATCTCCAGAAATACGGGCTCGTTCAAACTTGTTGAAAGCTCGCTCCTCTATGGGCTCTCCCCGACCTGTACGACTCTGAGTCGTCTGCTCTTCCGCGAATCGTGTCCAGCTTGCTACTAATCGCGCATTCAACGCGTATTCGCCGCTGTCTCGATACCGTCGGCGTCTGACTCACTGAGTCACTGACTGGTCTGGATCCTCTGATATTGTCTGATAACCATCGCACACGCGACTCACTCCGGCAAATCTTGCGCACAGGGGAAATGTGCCTGTCATACGTGTATATAAAGCCATCTTTGTTCGCTATAATGGTATCTACCTCTTTTCTCTCCCCATCAACCAAAACATCGTACTTAAAAGGATGGTCCACGTCGCTCTTTCTTTCGGTGCTCTGTTTGCAGTTCAGGGTATGTACTTGAAGCGTGCATCGACTAAAGCTCATAATGGTAACAACAGGTGTTTCTGCTGCTGTGACATCCCTCTATTTCCCCGGCTTTGATCCACAATCGCTCAGTGTCGACGTTCTCGGTGTAGAAGGCGACAAAACCACGTACGCTGTTCAGAAGGGCGTTTATACAAACTCTTTGGATGACGAATCAGGTTTCGAAGGAACAGGTACGTGCAACCGCTCTTTCCCTGCCTATAATCTTATATTGACGTCTGCTTCTTGACGTACAGCAACTCTCGTAGAGGGTCCAGACTCCGTCTACTTCACCTACGAAGATCCGGACGCAGCAGAGCCTTTGACCCTCGGGTTTGACTGTGCGCTGAGCGATGGCATGGCTATCTGTTCGGGCATCCAAGATGGCATCACGTATACAGCAACTGAGACTGCTGTTGGATTTGAAGTGGCCATTGGCACAACAGCTGCAGTAACCGGAGATTCATCAGCTTCAGTTACTCAGACGTCGGGAGGTGCAGCCAAAACCGGAACGTCCAGTTCCACTGCCTCAGGCTCTCAGAGCACCTCTGATGCAGCTGGAATGCTCGTAGCCTCTTCCAACCTTGCCATCGGTGCTACTGTTACAGTTCTTGGCTTCATGTTCTTGTAACAAACACCGAAATGTCGTTCTTTCTTACATCACAATCATTCTTTTCTGGGATTTCAGCCGTTCGTTAAGCGTGCTTCGTTCATGATCATCGTTGTCCGTATCGGAATCTGAGATGGATTTGACGCAGAAATGATCTTTCAAAAATGAAGGAATCCATTCAGACATGCAACAGAGAAAAGGCCCGGGAAAGACATAGAACTGAACGCGAGGGAACTTTAACATCGGCTTATATGACCATTTTTGCTTCCAGTTTATTAGTAAGTCGGACTCGAATGTAGATTGAAAACATTTAAACAAAGCAAGAACTTGATCGTGGACACATGCACAAACAACGCGTCTTGACCTCTTACGACCACGAGCACCATGCGATTTCGAATACAGGCCGATTCTCCTCTGCCAATTACCAAAGCCTGGTTCTCATGTACCGAAAACGAATCAATAACCAACTTGAAAAAGTCGCTCTGTAACACCATTCCGAGTTTTATCAGCCTGAAAACCAAGCCGGAAAATCTAACTTTGGAATTGGACGGTTTTGAACTCCTGGACATCTTAGAGACCGGCAGCATCGTTCGGGAGGGCGACTTGATCGTCGTCAACAGAAGGGAAATCTGCTAGGTTTGAAGAGAAAAGCAACACCAACTGGCATGTCCTTGTTTTCATTTACTTGGCCAGCAAGTTAACATTCTTTGCAGGCGGAAAATCCGCGAAAAAGGCGAAATATACGCATATATCTTCCTCGTCATCATCCTCCTCCGAATCGTCCTCAGATGCATCTTCTTCGGAATCATCAGACTCTGATTCTGATAGCAGCTCGGATGGTCCACCAGTCAAAAAACCTATTGGTAGAAAGCCACCACAACCGATACAGTCGTACGTGTTTTCTTATCTCGTTAAATACCGACGTTATAACGTGGTGACTAGTAAAGTAACGTCCAATGAACACCACGTCCCACCTGGTCAAGGATCGCACCAAACCCGTAGTCGAAACCTACGCCGTCGCGTCAAGAAGCAGCACGAACAAGGCATACCATTCGAGACCCCTCCACCCCCACCGAAAAACCTCTCCACTACAAATCTACAACCACTGGGTGACGCTAATGGCGACAGCGCCCTCAATCTTTCGATGTTCTCCCTCGGGAACAAGAACAAGAAGAAAGGTACAAGCAATCCTTGGAGAAACCCGCGACTGCCAAGATCATATTCAATTCAGACGAACCATCGTCCTCGATATCTACTCCAAAATCCGCACCCACGCCATCGTTTCCCTTCAATCAGCAGCGGCTCATTCCTCCATCGGAGAGAGAGAACCTGCCGAGCAACATGTTTGTGACGAGTGTCGACGTCGAGGCCGGTATGTGGGGCAAGACGAGAAAGAACATGAGGAAAGCGAAAGATGAGCCTGCGGTATTCGAGGAATCTGCTCTCGATGTTGAAATGGCGAACGAGGACGTGTCTTTGGATTATGGCGATCCTGCACCTTCACCGGAGGAGCTTCTGTGGAAAGATGCCGAAGCGTCGTTCGATACCAAAGCACCGGCTGCGTCCACCGATGTCCAGGTCGGCGGGGTGTTAGCGTGGAAGGTGTGTGAATTTCTAACGATGTACTTTTGCTTGACGACTAATGCGGACTTCATTGTAGGAACTGGCACTAAACCCGGCAACGTATTCTCCGGAGATTATGCTCACACTCGCGCGCGTTGTTGCTCTCGCAGAAGATGGATGCACTGTTCGGAAGCTCGCGCGGCCTGGGTTTGAGGAGGCGGAGGAGGAACCGCTAGACGAGACGCTGTCGTTTGGTGATATTGTTGCGCAGAGTATGCGCTTCATAGCTGGTTCAGCGTCATGAGCAATTCGCAGTTCGCTCAACGCCCAGTACTTGGCTGCCATTACGCCGTCGGCGAGGAGATTTCCTCCGGCGACTAGCTACACTCCCGTTTTATTTCATTAGGAGTCCAATGGTCAGCAGTAGGAGGAACTGCTTAGCGGTAGCGTTCCGTTATGCATTTAGTTGGAAGTCTTATATATTTTGACAGTGATCAGTCACTGGGTGGGATGTACGAGTCCTCAAATCTATTACAACATGTCGGTACATCAAACTCAACAACCATAACCGATAACTATCTAGTAACAAAGAACTTAATATTTCTGCACACAAGTCCTTGTCGACGTCGAAAGCAGGCGCCTTGCTAGCTTCCTAACGCAACGTATCGTCAATGGTCGGATCCATTGTGACCTGGACATGTTGGAGACTTGGCAGATCACGTATCGAGCGCGCCGTGGAATGAAGCCATTCCCGACATGAGGGCCATGTCGTTCGCTCATGCTTACACCTCAATTGAAGCTGCAAAGTGCGAAGCGAAGTGCACAGGCTTAGATCGGGGTGGAAGAGATTGGTGCTTAGGATCCCCTCGTGTGATGCCAGCAAAAGGTCAAGTCAACAATGTTGGGCACGCTCGCCAGCAGTCGTTCCAGCAAGAAATCTGCGACATCGTTCCCAACCATCATGGGTTGTATTTCAAGCGAGGAAAGCTTGCTCAGTGTTTCCGATAGCATTGGCATCATGATCCAAGAGAGTGCGTCTTCTGAATCTTTGAGGTGAAGGATAAGATGACTGGGGGAAGAGGGGATAGGCTTCCATTGTTGGGGGAATATGGTCTCTCTGACTGTTTGGCGCCACGCATCGTTTGGTGAACATTCCAGAATGGCGGCCCAACCTGGCATGTCGTCTGGGTACCCCGGCCAGCGACTCTGTTTCCCGGCCCACCTGACGCCCTTCATATGCAGACTCTGGAGATTCGGCATTCTGGAAATGAAGGAGTGAAGCGCGGGAGGTCCTCCGTAAAATTTCGTGTTGTCCAAAACAAGAGTCCGGACCGATGACAGAAGAGTTAATGGGCGCCATCGAAACAACGCCCAGGATGAGAAGGGGTAGAGAGGGACCTGTAACAGCCGCAATTCCTGGACCGCTTCGAAGTACCCCAAAACCGGGGCAGTAACACGTTCGTCATCCATGCCTCCCGTATGCTTCTCTTTGGCCTGGTGCGAAAAACTGTAGTCATCAATTCTTCTTCCGTCCAAAGTCAAGGTGCGTATCGTGCGGGGTATGATTGAAGCAGGCGCACGCGCTTTCAAAACCGGGGCTAGCTTTTTGATGCACTTGGTTTCGCATGCTCCGATGTATTTATGCCGGTAGATGCACCACGGGATGTGTATTTCGGGACAGGTCTTTATGGATAGGTCCTGGAATAAGCATTGACGCGCGTATACTGAAAACACCTTGTTGACCAGACTGAGCTGATAAAGAGGCCCCGTGCCGGAGGCTTCAACAAGGAGGTCGACGATGTGGTGAATCAGTTCCATGGGTAGACGTTCCATCGTTGCTGGGTAAGAAGATCAACGAGAGACAACTATCGGCTCTGAAGCTCTATAAGGATTGATGGGAGGACGTAGCGTGGCGGGTGGAACAGTCTGTCTCGTAAAGTGCCCCGTCATCGGCAGCCATGGACGGGTTAAACGAACGAAGTGATCGAGGCGTCTTGGCCTGACATTCATGCATATTCTACAATCAATATCATATATCCTTCAACCGCCCTTTCATATTTGAAATAAACACTACCAGCACGTAGCTTGAATATTATTCCGTCGCAAACCTTGCATACACTCCAGAACATCCGGTCCAAGGTTGCCCCCATTACGGACACCGAGGACAACAGACGAGAGACGACCGTCTGCGCGCGCTGAGAGCGCGGAGAGCAGTTCTCTGTCGGGCTGGCGATCCTCCGCCCACACCAATTCAAGAGACGTCAACTCGGGGAGGAGAGCATCAGTGGACAGCTCCTCGAACAGTCTCTTGCTGAGCAGAGGCGGTCCATTATCAGATTCAATGACCTGTAGGGATTTGAGATGGCCCATCTCATGAAGTGCATCAACCAAAGTGTCCGCCAGCGTTGGTTGTGGAATATATGTAGGACCCCGGCCGTGCATGACAAGACTGAATGTGCTCAGTTCGCATACCAAAGACTGGAGGAATTGAGGCAGCACGAGGAGTGGGTTGTAATAGCACCGTCTGCGACAGATTAATGCGAGATTTTTGAGAGCAGGAATGGCAAGGGGGTCGGTAAAAAAGTCAAACACGTCATCATTCCAGTCCTCCGAATTAAGGATAAGGGTGGTGATAAGGCATGTGAACGATATCTCGAGGGAAAGGAAACTATCTGTCATTGAGCGCTTGCACCGTCCTTCGAGAACAAGGGTTCTGCCCTCGCCATGCTGGAGATTATCTTCGAGAACCATCAGGTTTGCCGGATTCCCCTGACTGGTTCGAACGCGTCGAAATTGTCTCCAAGGTAGTGGGCAATCTGCCCATGAGAAAGGTTGGCTACCACAAGAATCGAGCAGGTTGACGGAGGTCAGGGAAGGGGCCGCTCTGAAAATGCCGGGGAGGTCAGTCGTGTCTGCATCCTTCAATGCCAATGTAAGGGAATAGAGAATGGGTGCCTCCAACTCCTCCAGGTCTTGGGCCCAGCGATCAGATTGAACTTCTAAAAGCTCGATGTCTTCTCCCTTCATATAGAACTCGGCATGCCTCCACTGAGGGAAGCTGTCATAGATGATACCCATAACGTCAAAATGATACTCGTAGGTTTGTTCATAGGGAAAATCATCATCATCATCACACACATGAGGGTGGACTCGGGCGGGAACTTCCACCCTGATGAAAATCGGGATCCCTCCGCATCGCTGACGATAGTGTTGGTACACGGGCACACCAGCTGTGCGCGAATAAGGTGCGACATAGATGTTTGTCCACAAGTGAGGCGTGGAAATGGCAATATCGCGCCATTTCGAGCAGACGAGGCTGATGGAAAGCGGGGTTTTGTATTCAGCCTCTTGGAAAGAAGTACACGCTGAGGCAAAGACGATACCAAGGACTTCGGTAGGAAGTCGGCGGATGGGGGAGGATTGAATAAAACGCGTGGTGCGTTGGATATATCTCTCGAGATGAGCGTGGTGTGTCTTCAGCGCACTAAGCAATGAGTCGACACGTTGTATTTCCTCTGCCAGCGTCGTTAACTCGGCGGACGGGTCGCCTAAGCTGCTCTCTATGGAGGATTTATCCGTGCTCGCAGGGGTACAGTACGCTCTAGCGAAGTCCTCTTCGAACGGTAACGTGTATGAAGTCAGCGCAATCGACGCGCGACAATTTACGCATAGTTCGAGGTCCGTTGTTGTGGTTTTCATCATGAAGCCTACTTCAAGAATACGTTCAATTCAAGGTTAACAACGACAAATGAAGAAAGGCTCACAGTGCACTGTTTACTTGGGACTATGGATTTGTTGTCAACAATGAGTATAGTTAGACTGTACCGCAAGCGCAACGTTCGTAGATAGCGTTCTTGACGCCGACGTAAAAGCCTAAGATTAAAGAATATGATGATGGTTTTTGGCAAGCCGCTCTTTTCGTTTTTTTTTGCTTCACGCGACGATTACTAATAGGGCTGTTCAATTCTTACCGATCAAAAATGCCAAATAAATAGAAAAAGGCTTCAAAATTCAATTCTGCCTCTGTCCCTCATCCGTCGAGGGTACCCATTTTTTTTGAGGTGTCTACAATGTCTACAACGGACTGCAAAGGCTTTATGTAGGCGTGAATCTATCCCCTCGAGCACCAGAGAGCTGGAGAAAGTGTATTCTGCCCGGACTTTTCAGATGCAGGAAAAAATTGTACCCAGTCAATTCTTTTGTAGAATATGTATCGAAAGACTCAGAGAAAAATCCACGCCCTACACAAGAGCTGAATGGAGGTGGAATCGAATTTTGAAGCCTTTTTCTATTTATTTGGCATTTTTGATCGGTAAGAATTGAACAGTCCTATTAGTATTACAATGCTGGCTTCCCATTCCGTGCTCGGAATGCCGGTGACTTATCCCCAACAACAGCACATATTCACCTGAACCTTTAGAGAGCCTGTTGGGCCCACCTGTTCTAGCAGTCAAGTGGTACGCCGGGGCTGTCTAATGGTGTTCCATTAACCAGATATGTCGCAGCCTTGGAGACTGCTGATAATTAGATTATGATACCTCCTAGTCCACAATAAACACAGTGATCAATAAATTATGTTACCGTTTTTAACTTTGCCTTAGCTAACCACTACCACCATTGGTGTTGTCGTCGCTTTTCTTCAGGCCTCTGTGTAGGAGAAACAACCGTCGGTGGTTGAGATGTTGAAAGATTTCATACAGTGCATTTATTAGCATTTACACAATACACAATCTTGAGTTTTAGCCAACCTGCAGCCTGGGTGGTTTCAAGTCACCCCTTTCTTCTATAATTCTTGTATGTCTTCATTTTGTGGCTTCTCCTGCTTTCTTATATGTGCTGAAGGCAATGACCTCTATCAAACTGTGTCCAAAATGTTGGGGCCTCAACTGGGCGGATCTTGGAATACAAACACTCTTTCAAGAAAGAATTGGCCAGAGCATTTCAGAACCCAACCCAATCTGACGTCTCTTGCATAAAGAGCAGCTTGGAGGATGCATCTGCCGAATTTACAGATCTGGAGCAGGAAATTGAACGTGTCAAATCAATGCTTATTACATTGGAAGCGCATCACACACATTTAGACACATACATTCAGTGGAACACTCAGTATATTTGTCCTTCTTCATCTGCCAACTTCCAACAGAAGTCCTCAGAATCATCTTTGCAGCCGCGTGCACGTCATTCCAACGCAGCAAATACAAAACCATCAGCCTTGTCTGCTCGAAATGGTGTGACATTGTGCTTGCTACTCCCTCAATATGGACATACATCTATGTTGCATCTTATTTGGGTGGCCTCAATTTGTACAACTATTTCCTCAAACAATGCGGGACTATCCCAATTTCTGTGAAGGTCGACATGCCTTGCAAGGATTGGCCCTTCTCTGCTAGCGACAAAACCATTCCATACAAGAAGACTTCTGAGTATCACATGAAGTTTGTTTCTGCTATCGGCCAAACCTATGGTCAATGGAAGGTTGTCAAGCTTTGTATGAACAACAAGGATACCAATTTGTTGGGATCTCGCATATGAGGATTGGAACCCCTCTCTTGGAATCTCTTATATTAGCGCATAACAGGTGCGCAGATTGCCAACTTAAAGACAACTTGTTTCATGACACAGCTTCCTTAACCAGTTTCACAATGCTGGACAATGAGGGCAAAATGGACTTGGAGTTCTACAATACTGCGCTGCCCTGGCATCAACTTTGCGAGGTTTATGTTTAAAGTGATGTGTGCAGTCTGCCAGAGCGTAACAATGACTTCAAGGATGGGAAGAATCAAACACTCATTTTCCGGCCGCACCTTTATCAGATCAAGCTGTCACCCTCTGTATTGTTCATCCTACACATCTTTACCCTTGTGCTCAATTCTGTGATTTGGACTGAATCACTCATGGAGTTCTTCCAGTCCCTCACTATTCCCACCCTTGAAAGCCTTACAATGTTGCTGCCCGACCCATACACAACATGTAAACACTTTGTCCCCGCACAGTGGACCAATCCCTTCTTTGCCCTTCCCGAGTTCCTCAATTGTTCCAATTGCGCACTACAGACATTTACTGTCATCATGCGGGGTCGATTCATAGGATGCACGTTCATGTTCACTCAACCTACATTGTCAGATGGTCTTGTTACCGCGCTCCACAGCATGGCCAAGCTCAAAGCCTTGCGCAACATAAAAGCGGAGTTGGGACCGTTGCTATTTAGTGAACAGCTTTTCCGGGAGATGGCTGAGGGCCAGCTCCTACCTAAACTTATGTTGCTGGAGATGGTATGGGCGGAAGAGCATCAGCCACCAGACACTCTGGTCCCTATGTTGTACTCACGAGGCAGGCAAGGCAGCGCAGGGATGGACACTATATCCTCTGTCGTACTCGGCATGCAGAGTGGAGGTGACCTTTGAGGTGATGTGCTGGACTGTATGGCAGACCTGCAACAGAAGGGTATTCAAGCAACCCTTTGGTAGCAACAGCCTACTCAACCAAGACTGCTGCTGAATGGGCGGTGCATAGGCTAAGGTAGACAATTGCTTCAATCGGACTCATTCCCGTTCAGAGTGTATCTTCTATGATGACAATATATCATAGATATAGGAATATTGGCAACTGCTGTACAGTCTTTGGTAAAGTAGTATACAAGGATATACTGGCAGATGTACGAATCTTTCAATACGACGTCGCACATCGGATCTCGACATTCCTCCGGAGCTTACTTCTAACATGTTCGTCCAACCACGCCTTTGTCTCCGCCAAAACATCCTCCTTGATAGGCCTAAATGACAACACCTCCAGTTTTGGATAACATGCGCTATTGAGCGTCGAGACAATACTTGTCCAATCAATCATCTCGAAATCAGCCGCCTCCCCCATCGAGACATGAAATCGAATCTCTTTAAGAGAAGGAGAATCGAGTTTAGCGAGGATAAACGGGACATGCTTCGCTGATAACCCTCGCCCCATGTAAATCGGATAAATGGCAAGGTGTCCAAATTGAAGAGTCTCCAAGTTGGTGAGAGTCGTCAAGTCTGCGACGCGACAGAATGCATCTGGGTGCAATCAGAGCGCGTACATAAGTAGACCCAGTGATATCGCACACACCTTGCCCGTCCGTTGAACCAGACGATGAATCTGAAAATCCGATTGCTAGACTAGTAATTGAAGGCCCAGCGTCATGCAGAAAGCGAGAAACATGATGCGCGTCTTCGACACTGATGCTTCTCAGTTCAACCGTGGGGACCTTAATTGAACCTGGACTAGGACAAAGCCATGTCATAAACTCGGCGCTCATGGCAATCCCACTTTGTAGAGCTAGAGACCGCAGAAACCGTGATGGCGGTGTCCTGACGATTGTAGTATCACCGCCTTTAGGAGCACTATCCGAGTTTTCATCTATATACCGCAGGGCAAGATGCTCCAGATTTGTGCAACGAGAGACGAGCTCCGTCATACGGCTGACCTGGTCAAATTGTGTAGACTGAATGTCCAAGTGATTCAAATGCGGTCCAAAAAGCGGCAGACCCGCCCTCCACTCCTTTTCGGCCACATCGGTGAAACTCGCATGATAGAGGTATAGATCTTCCACGTTCGTTAGGAGCGCAAGTTGCGGGAGAACGCTGTTCAGCCACAATGCTTCAGCAGGGTTCCGGTTGTAGCCTTCATGGAGGCTCAGCCGGCGTACGTGTGAGCGGAACGTGCAGAGGGAATGCGCGACCAGCGCGCTGAACGTGACAGCGATAGTGCGGTCGTGATGTGGGAGATATACGGCGTTGAATATGTGCAGACGCGTGCGAGGGACCCATGATTGGCAGACTAAGGAGCATGAGAGGAGGGTCTTTACTGGTTTGGTCGAATTTATCCGTAGGCTATAGTCTATGGCGTAGTAAGTGGATTTGGCTTCTGCATCGAGGATATGCACATGGTCCAAAATGGCGTCGAATATTTCTGGGGGAAAGATGTCAGTCATGGTGGTGGATGGTTAAGATGGAGACGCCCAGCGCTTTGTAACTAAGTAGTAGCGCGATCAATCCTGCACCGCTTTTGAGCGCCCAATCTAAACACCGTTACGGTACCAATGATCTCGACATTGTTCTCAGCGTTCGTGGAGCTGATCCAAGGTAAGGTCATATTTCAACAGACGGATACAATGAACAAGTCACTTCTACTTATGACCTCAGCTTTCTTCTTACACGTTGCAACCAAACTTCCGCTTCTTTACACAGTTCGGCCTGCTCCTCCCAGAATATCAGGTTGAGCGCTTCAAGTCGTAGATAGGTGGGACGATTCAAAATAGAGATTATCGCGTCCCAGCCCATCAGCGACATATCATTGGCGGCGAGGCAGCAAATGGGGCCGAAGGAGATCTCTCTGACATCCGTTGACTCAATCGCTGACAGTATGTGCGTAACGTGGCGTGCAATGGCAATGTTGGGTGTCCAGGACATAATGCCCAAAGGGCCAAATCGGATGGCGCGTAGTAGAGTCAACGAGGATGGGTTTGCGTGTTTGCAAAACAGATCTATGTATGAACATCAGCCAAGTTGACTTGTCAAACGGTTTCTGAACATACCCTCTGTTTCGGTGTACGTTCCATCTTCGCTGAAACCAAGGGTCAGGGAGGTAATGGACGATCCGAAAACGTCGAGGCAGCGCGCGACAGGGATGCAGTAAGATGATGTCAGGTCCTCGAATGATATGATAGACAGCGAGGGGGGTGGCGTGCTGCTGGTGGAGGCAAGCCAGCGAACGACAGTCAGCGCCTCTTCGCCATGTAAGAAAACTTTCCTCAACTCTTGCGAAGGTGGAGGATACTCGCACCCAAAAAAAGTAATGCCCAGCTATAGGCGCGTCTAATGACACCGGCAGTTTAGTGTGCGCACAAGCCCAACTTGGATGGGCGCCTTCAGCCGGAACTGCGGGCCGTGAGCCGTCGCCCTTTGCTCTTCACCACCACCATGTCCCTCTCGACATCGGCCACAATGACTATCGGCACTCTTTTTGGCGTCATACCACTTTACTTTGCCCGGATGTACTTGCTACTCTTCCGGCACTCTGTCCTGACCACCCAGCTCCTCGAGGCAGTTTCATTCCATGTTGTACTGGCCCTACTGCTCACCTATCGACGTCCGAACGACTCTGAAGTAAAAGACCATCCAGATCCGCAGGCGGAGGATATAGGACGAGACAAGGAGATTGCAGGACGCGTCGTCCTCGTCGACTGTGTCCTTTGGTTTTTGGGAATCCCGCTGACAATTTCTTCTCATCCTGCTGGTGTGTATATTGCTGCTGTAACCAGTTCATAACGTTAACGGGCATGCCAGTGATATTGACTTGTATTGCTGGTGTAATAACAGTCATTCTGTATGGACCTGGCTGGTTACAACTACCTGGATGGAAAGGCACGCGTTATCCAGTGCGGGAGGGATTAAAGGAAGAGTAGCGGTGAGGTATGTTGCTCTCGTTTAGCATGTTACCATTCTCTAACGCGTAGTCGCGAAGGGTAAGCCGCAGCAAAAAGTGACGGAGCAAGTTGGCAACCGTATTCGAGGAGCACGCCAAAATGTAACGAAAAGAGGGATTTTTCACTCCAGCTGGTCGTATACACGATACTACTTTCGATTTATAGAGTGGCGCATCAGCGGCAATCCTTCATTAATGCGATTGTCATGTTGATGACGCTCGATCGGTCTGCCGCTAAAGTCGCCTCGTATTTGCCTCTCAGCCGCCCACTATAAACGTCCTAGGAATGTCTCGTTCCATATCACTGATCTGTCTCTCGTTTCCTTTGATATGCTTCGCGTTCATCTTTTCGCTTTTCTAATTGCCAGTGGCTTGAGCCAAACTCGAGCTACTGCTACACCGTCTGACTGGGCCGACCTCAAAGCCCAAGTATCAGGTCGTCTCTACGAAGCAGTACCTTTTGCGCGTAGCTGTTTTGGCGGAGACGCGCACAACGACACGGCTTGTGCCTTAGTTCAAGCTGGATATGACGACGCTAGTAAATGCCTTCGTTGTTCAGAGTCATGAAATTGTAGTGACACGATTCTTCGTAGCTAACCGCAGCAGCTCCGCCAATGCTTATCTCAATCCTCAGTGGGAATCTTGCCAATCTTCTGGCGCGCAGTGTACGTTGGATTACTTGGACCCAACCAACGCAGCGGCCTTTTCCGCGCCGAGTACATGCGAGATGGGAAGCATTGCTACCCATTATGTGAGTTCCATTGCTTTTATTAGCACCTTCATTGACAACCCGACTTGACAAGATCGATGTCCAGTCTGCTGAAGATGTCGCTGTCGCGTTCAATTTTCGAGAAAACTGGAACGCTTCTGGTCATCAAGAATACGGGCGTGCGTATCAATTCAATTCTCTGTTTTTGGCTGATGAGGGACCCAGCATGACTTTATCGGAAGGAGCAGCGCTCCAGGGTCTCTGGCTCTTTGGGTAGGTCACATTTCTGTCTTGCTTTCGTCTAACTCATTGCTCCTTAGACGCACAACCTCAAGAACGTCAGTATCTTGATAATATGGGGATCCTCGCTCACTCTTTTGCAGATCACGTTCAACCCAAACTTCGTTCCTCAAGGTAGCAATGCCGCGCCACAGACTGCTATGACTATGGACGTAAGTCTACTTTCCTTCTTTGTTTCGACATGATGTTCAACGTTGATGCACAGGCCGGTGTGCAATGGCTCCAAGCATACAACTTTGCCGATGCGCACAATGTGACGATCTTTGGAGGGACTGATCCCACCGTAGGGAGCGTTGGTGGATGGGTCCAGGTAGACGTTCATTTCCAAGACGTTGTCTCGCAGAGATCTAATATGCTTGGTAGGGTGGTGGCCACAGTGCATTATCCAACACTATGGGCTTGGGCGTGGACAGAGTCCTCGAATTCAAAGTAGTCACACCCGACGGCCAGACGAGGATCGCCAACACTGTTAACAATCCGGATCTCTTCTGGGCGTTGCGTGGAGGTTCGTGTTTCACCGTCCTTGTGCGAGGAAGGTCCAACTCAGAGCACAGGTCGTCCAGCGAAGAATCTCGGCTAAGGATAATAAATGACAAACGTTTTTGGGACTGTACGGGTTGACAACAGGGTAAATCAGGGCGCCTTTTTTACACAGGAATACACGGCTATCAGAGTAAGGTGCCTACCCAATTGTGTTTGTCCTTAACGAGGTATAAACAATGCACGGGATTTCTCCACCAGACTTAACAGATGTCCAAAGCTGAGATGTATGAGAAGAGAGTCGAGTAATGGAGGGTTCCGATGTAGTACTCTACGGCGAAGTCGTTCTCTAACGGTTGCGTGGTGGCATTATGGCGTGGTAGAGCATAATACTGGTTCTTGATTAGGATAAGTCTCAATCGTCATGAGAGTGAACAGACGTGAAGTACAGGAAAAGCTGTCAATGACTTTGTTCGAATCAAGGCAAGGCAAGTGCAGCACGCAAGCTCAAAGAGATGATATGAGCGGAGTCAATAATGACTCTGCATATGTAAACGGATATTTAACGTTCAACTTCGTGTCGTTCCTGATGATACAGACAGTCGAGATTTCTACGACTACTGACTAGTAGCGTTGTCTAATAAGTAGGAGAGATGACCTATTGACCGTAGGGCCCTACTGCACAGTAATCACTATGTATTGATGATAACTTGGTTATTGTGTTTGAGTTTGCCCACCATCTCGTATCGTAATCAGCTCTGTGGTGTCGAATTTGGTACTACCAAAGCGACGCTTGTACACCTTGTTCCCTGAGTTCCTTCAGGAAATCAAGAACCTCTTGCTTGTGCTCGCCACCATTACGAATGCCCAGAACCACAAACGACAACGACAACCGACTGCTCCTCGACCGAAGCATCGAAACGAAACTGCTCGACGGTCCATGATCCTCTGCCCACACCAACTCCAATGTATGGAGTTCTTCAAGTATCGTGTCCGGTCCTATGCACGCCGTCAAAAGCTCCTCGACAAGGAGTAGCGGTTCATGAGTCGCAGCCTCAGTGATACGCAGTGTTGTCAAATCTGGACACTGCTGCAGCAAGGCAACGTGAGCGCTCGCAAATGGATCGTTGACTGGTACAGCCAGAGGTGCGCTGGCGAGGGTGATAGTAAGGCTCTGGAGAATGCACTTTGATCGAATGATCATAGATGTAAGTGCGTTCACAACATCGTTAGGGTCTATTGGTAGGGCGAAATTTCTTTGCCCCGGCCTCTCGTCCTTCGTATGGTAGATCAGCGTAACGTCCTGAAGGTCGGGCACGGTCAAGGCATTCAGCAACTTGTCCAGAGTACTAAACCGCGAACCAATTTCCAGGACAAGAGTTGTAAGCTGTTGTACCACCAAGCACTTAAGCTCTAAGGGACCCTTCCAAAAGGCACCTGCAAGATTTTTGGAACAGATCCTGAGGGTTTTATTCATGGTGTTAGCAAAGAAGGGCTGCATATGTTCCAGAAAATCAAGATACTCTTCGTCGAATGTGAGGCTGCACATCCGCTCCCATGGCAAGTTGGACGTGGTGTATATCTTGCACCTTGCAAGCACGAAAGATGAAGATGCCGGGGCGGAGAAAAATGAACTCGAAAAGTGAAGCCAATAATGAAATTGTTCTTCTCTACGATGAGAGTCTCCATGATTTCCGGGACAAGTGCGCGAACTGCACTGCGAAGGCGAAGATTGTCCACCAAAAAATTGTTGTCGAAGTCTGTTAACCGTAGACTGACGATTTTCCACTGCCGAAGAGCACAGAACAGCCTGATCAGGACCTTGACATCAATGTCTTGAAAGTCAACACCATCATTCTTTGCATCAAACACAGGGAGAGGGCTTGTTATCTCTAACAGCAAAGGAAGAAGCGGGCCACATCTGTCCATGTGATGATCGGCGATGTTGGATGAATATTGATGATCAAGGCAATAGAAAATGCTGGTCCACAGAGCAGGTGTGTTCGTAACGATGGTACGCCAGTACGAGCAAACCACGCTGAGGCGCAATGCCGTTCGATGATTCTCCGTCGCAAAATCGGCGCATGCGTAGGAAAAGATGATATTCAACAGTTCTGTGGGAAGTCGGCGAAAAGGAGAGGGATGGACGAATGTGTGTGTGCGACTAATGTGGGTAGAGAGCTGCCCGAGATGCTCTTCCAGATTCTGCAACAACACTTTGAAGCGTCCAATTGCAGCTTCAAGTGTATCTTTTTCTGCTAAAGCTGCCAAGATCTGATTGCGAAATTTCGTACCCTGGGATTCGGTAGGAATACAGAACGCCTTTGCGAGACTCTCTTCGTCGACAAAGGATGGATACGAGGTCAAGGGGATGGAAGCATGGCATTTGGGACATAATTCGAAACTTTGAGAGGGGTTCTTCATAACAGGATGCCGTTGAGAACTGCTGTTTCTTGACAAGTCGAGCGCGTTCAAGTTTGCGCGGCCGAATGAACAACGAATGCGAGCAGGAAATATACAGGAGATGACGAACTGAAAACAAAAGCAGGTTGTTTCATGTAAGGGGCGTGCGGTTACATCGGCCCGGTCCTACTACTTGAACTCATACAGTCATAGCATCTTCCAGGCCTCTTCACTCGTCGAATGTTGCCTACGCTTGCGCCCCATAGCGATGAACTACTCTAGGCAGGTAATACAAAGGCTAACCTGCTGTTCTTAAGCTTAAAGATCTAAGTATCATCTATCTGTGTCGCGTGTCCGGCCTCGTCCTTCACGTACCTATGCGTCTAGATCTGACAACAGTTTTCTTGCGCGCAGGAAAGGCGGATCTGTGCCTATCTTTTAATCTCCCGCCTTGACCTATTATATAATCTCCTACTACGAATCGGCGTGTAGTGCTTTCTAATCCTTGTTCCGTTCTCGACATACTATCAAGAGGAATCACGTCGCTCTTTCTTCACTTCCCTCCTTACAGTGTACGGTATGCACACTCATATCACACAATGCGAAACTCCGACCGATAACCTCATAGACTGGATGCATCCGCTCCTCTAACGTCCCTCTTTCCCCTTGGATTCGATCTCTAATCGCTCGTGGCGTCGATATCCTTGGCGTAGAAGGATACACAACCACGTACGCGGCTAGGAAAGTCGTCTACGATGACTCTTCTGAGAATCAGGCTATGTAGGGACAGGCACGTCTATCTGTCGTTCTCTTCTTTACAGTCTTTCATTAATATGTAGCGACTTCTTCTAGATGCATGGCGATTGCCATAGAGGGGCCGGACTCTGCCAGATACGTCGTCACAGCTGCTGACCCTCGGGTATGACTGTGCGCTCAAAGACGGCATGGCTGACTGTTCCGGCGTGCGCGATGGCCTCACATTTATACAAACGGCGACTGCTCGATTGAGACTATAGCTGATGTTACGATTGGCGATGTGGCTGAAACTGGAACGTCCCCTGCCACTTCTTCCGACTCTCAAGGAACGAGCACACATCTGGCATCTTTTTTGCAATCATCTTGTCTGGTTATGAGTGGCGCTGCGGTTCTTATCGTCTTCCTGTCGTAACGAGGACGGTTGGAAGCATACTGCCATTCCTTTCATATCACTATTCGTTTCGGGGACCACCGTGTCTCTCGTAACATTGCATAGTGATGCTGATACTGTAGTCTCTACTGTGCCTTTTCCGACATCACCGTTCAGTTCGTGTCCTTTGCTATCCATTTCTGGCGCTCTTCCATCTGATCGCCTTCACCCCCCTGATTGACCAGCACTGATCACTCCATCATGGTCGCCAAAATCTTATGTTAGGCGTATCTGGGACGCATACATGTACACATAAAGACAAAGTGAACAGCGAACTCTAGTACGACTCCCCGGCTATCCCTCTCATTTCCAAGGACTTCATTTAAGTGCTGTCAAAGCAGCTTTCTCTAAAAATGTGTTCCCCCTTCCGTGGGTACTACCGTACATCACGGGGCGACGGTTATGAAGGCGGAAAGTTCTCCGGCAGTGACACGCGCTCCTCATTATCTTGCAGTGTCTTCCGTAACTTGTATCGGTCAACACGCAATTCCGAGGATGTGGATGTGCCCTATGATTATTTCCGTTTCGGACTGACGGTTTCTGGTGGCTTATCCTATGTCAAGTCCGTCAAAATGCGGCGACCAAGAGACACGGAAGCTGAGATCGTCACAGAGTCTCAAGCTCGGGTGAACCTGCAATTCAGCCACCAGAAGCCAAAGTTTCCACCTCCACCTTGGTCCATTCTATTCTCATATTCTAGCACTCTTTTGTGAGGCCAAAAGGTGACTCGAAAGCATCCATTTGAAGATACACGGACTGTTAGGTTTAATGAAAGTTTATGACGCATGGACCGTCGGCCGATTGCCCGAACGGGAAACAAAGTATCAATTTCCTTTTGAGAGAGGTTCCTTGTTGACGGCCACCATGCGACTTGACAGCGTCGGACAGACAGACCTGGCATGGTCTGCCGCAGCGGCGGTATTCAATAAATAGACGGGGCCGGAGGCAGTACCGCTCGGGATACTCGACGACGCATCTGGCTGGCTCTGGGATGCCTCGAGGACGAACACGTTCTTGATCTGTTGATAACCCGGCGATAACCCAGGAGCAGCCTGATTACTCTCAATCTCTTTTGAACAACCCATCGCCCATTCGATGACCCTGCGGCCCAGTCACCGATAGCTATTAGCTCCCCAGGAATAGCGCAAGATTGCTGTAGAGGGTTGCAGCTGTACATTGCTCAACAGCTTTCCGCTGTGTCTCTTCGTGCTTCTTTCGTTTGTCTCCGACTATAAAAGGGCTCTTGGTAAGTTCCCGGGCTCGACACCTTAATAACGTTAACGTCTACCTCTTTCCCCCTGCTGCTGGCCTCAGAATAGCCATGTCTGTCTACACGACGAATACACAGATCGTCGAGGAGTACTATACACGTCACAACCGTGTCGAGGGTTGGATTGCAAACCACGAGAGCGTTGATTTTGCTTCTCCGAACGTCCCGCCGTCGCTGTTGGATGGCGAAGTTATTCCTGGATCTCCCATGTCGGACACTTTCAGTTCCAAGTCTGTACCACCCCGACTCCTGCTGCGCTACAATGACGGGCGTCCTGACCAACCCATTCCCAATCCGCAGCGAGATGCTCGGAAAAAGAAAAATTCAAAGTCTAGTCGAGACGCCACCAGTCCCACAAGCTCAGACTCGCATGAACGTTCGCGTTCGCTCACGGGAAGGAGTAGGCACGGGCAGGAGGAGGAACTCCGCTCTAACTCGCCAGAAGAGATCATGATTTTGCCCTCTCAGCATTCGAGTACGCGGCCGCCTACCCGCGCCCCGTCTCATCACACCCAGTCCCCCACACTCCGTCCCGTCATGGCAGCCACCACAGCCACCACACTCGCTCCAGGTCGCTACCCCGGGATGCATTCTCCGAGCATCAGCCGGTCGTGCCGCCCCTTCCCCCGCCTTTACCAACCCAGGCACCTCCACCGCCATTCTATCCTCCCGACTCCCACATCAAATTCTCTGCATCTCAGCCAATTCCCTCTCGCCATAACAGTCTTTCTCAAGTCCACAAGCCTCCGTCAATGGTATACGCTCCCTCGCATCATTTCAGTGGCGGCTACAACCCGCCCCCGATATATAACTACTACCCGAATGTAGGCCCGGATGGAATGGTGTACAGTCATTCCGTACCAGTTCCCCCGCAACAACCCGTGCCACATTATCCCCCTTCCAACGCGACGCCGTATCCGTATGACGAGCATCACGAAAATCGACACAAGCGGCATCACCGTCACAGGTCTAGTTCAGGCCATGGACGGCGGCGACGGAATGATAGTACACCCTCCCTCACTCCAAGTGATGAGTCGGGGAGCACGTATTATGTCTTTCCGTCGGGTAACAAAAAGTTCACGTTATAGTGAGTGCCATCGTGACCGCCATCGTGATCAACGAACTGACGCGTCCATTAATGAAGCGAACCGATCAGTCCTCAAAGTCGCCGACGTCGTCGCAATCGCCAACTTCTGCGAAGTCGGCTACGTCTCCGCAGGGATACGTGCCTGCGCATGCTAGTCCTACGCAAGCGCTGAAGAAACCACCGCTTTTACAGAGGCTAATCAGTGGTTTCACGACCCGGTTGTCTTTCTCTTCTCAGGGCTCGGCTGCGGGGTCTCAACGTGGTGGCAGGCGCCTCCAACGAGCACCTACAACGAGCAGCGCTGGCGCGCGCTCCCAGTCTGAACCCAGGCTGTAGCCCTCGGTTCGATTTTACCATTATACGTTACTTATCATCGTAATTCTAATCCAGCACCGAACTGCTTGTACCTTGTCTCTCTTTTTCTTGGGTTTCCTTTCATTTCTTCTTGACACATTGTAGCACCACACGCTCAATTACCAAAATGTATGTACAGTAGTTTGTACTCTTTCCTTACCTACATGTGCCAAGCGTCGTGCGGCATGTCACCCAGAAGGGTGTACTATCGCCGGCGTTGTAGAAGAGCATTCAACATTAGACGATCATGTGGCGTACTCGGATGGTTCTGGTGTGCGTGGAGCCCTTCAATAACGTACTCCGATTTGGGCACCAGGTCCACGGTGTTCTCATGTGTCGTGATACAACGGCCAAAATGAACTTGGAGAAAATAGATTTGTATTGCAGATCTGTCAGTGTCTTGCTGTCGCATCAGGCATGTAGTCCTGCTGCCCGTTAAGCTATCGGGTGGGAAGAAGGTGTAGATTATAAGCGTTATGCTCGGCAAGACTGACATGTGAGGGGCATTTGAAGACTAGCGCAGCATGGCGGAAGTTCAGAATGTCTTGCCAATTTCTCATCTGCCACTCACATCGGATTTGTCACACGACGGCGAAGTGAAGAAGTTCATTTCTTGATTAGAAGGGAGTTAGGAAGCGCGAACATCACCTCGGCATATGGCATTCAGAATAAGTCTAGCCGGGTGCAGAACGATTGTTTTGATGCTGACAATGCCGCTAGAGATAGATGAGACAGGTTCCATTTCTGCATCCGAAAGGCGACGACTACAATGGTAGCAAACAACAGTCTGAGGAAAGAATGTCATCCGTATTTTGGGAAACCGCATATCGCACTTTCAGTTTCCGTAAAGGGTCAGCAAGCGCCAGTACGTCTCAAACTGAGCGCGAATTAGCGGCATGCTGCACTGCTCCACCGAGCTCTCATCGGAAGCCTTCGGCGCGAGTGTAATGGACATTGTCCGCACTCCACCCTCAAGTGCGCGCACGATGAACTGAGCCCAGGCATGGGCTTCTCTCCTGTGAGCAGGCATGCCTCTGTACGAGGCACTCGCGAACACAAAACCTATCATCCGCACACGACTTCGAGTAGAAAGGCAAGATGCCATGCTCGTCAACCGTTTACCGATGGTGTCGCAATTTCTTGCATCCAAAATGACACCGGTCAAATTATGCATCAACTGGACCGTCAAGTTGGGGTGCAGTGACTCGACCATCATCCCCATTTCCAGTATGCGCTGGGAGGCCCGACTCTGAAGGAGTGCAAGTCGGCACTCGAACAGGGCAATGTCCAGGCGTGTATATAGAGGTTTTCGATATCTAAAACAAGAATGAAGAGATTGAGCATATATTTTTCGGGTATTGACACACTGTGTATCGCAGGAAAGCGAAAAGCTTCAAGCGTTTCGGGGGACAGTGAGTGAGCACTAGTGTCTTTAAGCCTGGGAACTGGGAGAGGAGGAGCTGAGGAAGTTGTCTGAGAGTAGAGCCATATGCAGATCCAACGAGGTCATTGACTGGACGCGTGGGGAACCAATGACGATATAAGTGAGTTGTACATGTTATCGGTTCCTGCGGCGATGGAATCGAACTGAAATTCGAGGTTCATGTCAAACAACCCGGTGAGCAGCTGTAAAACCTCCCGAAGCCTTTTGACATCATTTCGGCGACCATAGCTGCCCTTCATGACGAGCATGATTTGAGGCAACGCGATGCACTGGACGTAGCGGCTGATTTCTGGCCGTAGAACGAGAGGAGTTCTTGGAAGCGAAAAAGCGGTAAACCACGCTTGGGATCGCGAGGTTCAAAGGGCGCCGATACAGATATCTGCGGGCGCGTTCGAAATGGCGACTGACGGAGACTAGAGCAAGTAGCGTCTCGTTGTCAGTGGAGTGGTGGTCAACGATGATGTCAATGAGTTCGGAAGGGAGCTGTGGGGACATTGTCGGGTTTTGACTATGAGAGTAGCTGCCAGAGAAAGACGAGCTAAATCGCGTGACCTGTACGTGATGCAAAGCCTGAGCACCGCCACCGCCACACACCAGGCTATCCTTCCATGACCGCCGCCCTCTGCCAACGACAATCATGCTGTAATATTACTCCAGCGTAGCTCTCGCTGATAGTTTTGGAACGCCAGTAGTTTCACTGGACAGACAGCTCTCCATGCGGACGTGTAAGCAAATACTCGTATCAATACACCAGAATCACATTTGAACCGAAAGACGCTCACCTTCTTAGCTAAAGCTTACAGGACATCGAGCTATCGGGAGCGAATCAAATAAACGGTTGATTCTCAGGGTACAAACATAGGCATCGAAGGGGACGGAGTCGGGACGACTTCTTAGATTGGTAATAAACAAGAATCTAATGACACACAAACACCCGTATCTTGCGAAACCGCGAATCGCAATTTAAGTTTCCTCAATGGATCATTATCCGCCACAAGCTCTTCAGCATCGCCGCGAAGTAGGCACAGACCGCAGTTCGCCATTTCAATAGGCACTACCGAGTACTTGTACGGCGCGAGAGTGAAGCTGAGCGTCTGTACTCCACTCTCGAGTGCCCGTTTGAAGAACAAGTGCCACGCACGAGCATCCGCTGTGGATATGAGAATACCTCTGGGCGGGTACACCCTGAACACGAAACCAATCGCGCGCACGCGATTCCCCGGACAAAGCAACGACGCTAAGCTTGTCAGTCGTTCCCCGATAGTGTCGCAATACCTCACATCCAAGACGAGAGCATCTAGATTCTGCAGCACTTGAGCTGTTAAATCAGGGTAGAGGTCGGACTCGACCTTACTACCTCGCCACGTCCAGTATGCACAAGGGGGCCCGCCCCTGCAAGAATGCAGGTCAGCACTTAAACAATGCGATTCCCAGGAAAAGATATAGAGGTTTTGGATACCTGGTGAGGGCCAAGACAAAGTCAGTATCTTCTATTATCATAGGTGCGTTCAAGTCATACCGTGCTGCGCCGGGAAACGAAACGATTCGAGTGCTTTTGGAAAACGGGAGAGGACCAAAGTCTTCAAGCCGGGGAAATGGGAGAGGATGATCTGGTGACCGTTTTGGGACTCGGAATCGAAGTGATGTACAGATCTAATAAGTGACAGTGACTCGATGCGTGGCGAAGCTAGTGCAGTAACCACTGTCTTGAACATGGTTTCAGTACCGACGTCGGACTTGTGATATCGATGGAACTCGAGCACCATGTCCCTCAGTCCAGTGAGCTGCTCTAAAACCTGGCGAAGCTTTTTGAGGTCGTTCCGACGACCGTAGGCCCCCTTCATGACCAGCATGAGTCGACGCAACTCGATGCTCTGGACAAATGAGCTGATTTCTGTGCCATAGAACGAGAGGAGTTCTTGGAAGCGAAAAAGCGGTAAACCACGCTTGGGGTCTCGAGGTTCAAAGGTGATGCGAACGCGTCGGTACAGGTATCTGCGCGCGCGCCGGAATCGGCGACTGGCGGAGACTAGAGCAAGTAGCGTCTCGTTGTCAGTGGAGTGGTGGTCAACGATGATGTCAATGAGTTCAAGTGGTAGTTGTGCGGCCATTGACGGGAAATGATATGATAGTAGTTGCGAGAACGGCAACAATCGGAATTGAACAAAACTCGCACAATCGAAGTCGCGTGATATCCACGTGGTCAGTACCAGTCAGCACCGCCACCGTCCCTCTGTGGTAACAACAGGCATACCTATTGTACTGCAGCTCCAGCGTAGCTCTCAGACTGTCAGACTCACGTCGAACGCAAGCTTAATCCTATCCGCAAACATACAGACCCTCCTCGCCCTGCTCTCCACGCACCGCAAATCCGGACGTGTACGCAAATTTGTACTATGATCTCCAGAATGACCGTGGCAGTGAACCGAAAGCCTACCGACAGCGATGAAACCAGCTAACGCTTACAAGACATAGAGCTTCAGCATCTCATGCTACGTATTCGTGTGGACGACGAGATTCTCCGGATGTTCTTGCCAGCTTCCTTTTCTTTCGGCCTCATTTCAATCAACTGCTGGCCGCTGCTGATTTGGGAAGAGGAGAAGGCTCGTTTTTCCTTCTCTGGCATCTCTACCTTAGATCTGGTCACTGGTGCTGGTCGGTACTAGGTCATATATTGATATTGGTAAATACTACTACTATGGACCACCTCCTTGCTGTGTTTCCTAACTTTGAGCTGGCCCTGAAGAGCTGTACAAACGACATACTAGATACTTTTGTGTTTCTGGCAGCGGAACAAGGTGACTTACACACAGACGTATATTGATGGAGAATTGACAATGTTCCGTTGCTCAAGGATCCAAAACGCGTATATGAGGGGCGGAGCGTCCAGGCGTGAAGTGGTTTCCTGTAACTGTCTGAGTCTCCTCTTCGGCTAACCTCAAAATCCGCGTTTCTTACTCCGTATCCGATGTCGATTCCACCGGCGGCGCTATCCGCCAAACCCCAGGAGATGGCACTGGTCAGTAAGTGTTCCAATTCTCTACACGGCACCTTTACTAAAGCTTTTGCCAGTCAGATACATGAAACTGTTATTTTGAACAGCACCTGCGATTATCGTCCATGTAAGAGGGTACACTGATTGGATTTGGGAGCCTCGCTCTTTGAGTAAGTAGTGACTTCAGGAGGCGTCAAGACACGCTGGCCTGAGAGGAGGGCAACATCGAAGTGTTATGGTGCGATCATAGACGCGACGAAGTTCCACCCTGCGAAATTGTGACTCACCGACAACTCTAGTAGTTAAAGGAAGTCTCGCCCATTTCCTACCTGAAATAAGATTACGACTACAAGTCGTGATTGTTGGTTCTTCTCGCACGTTTGTGACTCTAGGTGCGTCCAGCTTCGACGCGGACACGACGACATCGTGCAGGGACGGGAATATCACCGCCACACCGGATGGAAAGTTCGGACTTTGCTGATTTGCCGGAAGCAGCCTACTACTTATCACTGGCAGTGTTAACTCCACGGCGACATTTATCGGGCCATCTAGTCCCAGGCGCAGTGTGGCCGTAAACGACATGTGGCCCCAGCTTCGCGTCCTCACACATTCAGATGAATTCGAACGTTTCTCCTCAGCGGCGTTATATATCAAGCTACACTTGGGGACTCCAAGGTAACGAGGTTGTTATCTCTCGCGCCATTACTCCGATGTCGCAGAAAGTCCCGCAATTGCGTGCTCGCGAATGCAAGTTGCGCAAGCCACGCTATGGGTGTCGTCAAGAGTCCGGAACCACCCGTGGGTATATAGTCTGTCAATCCATTCTTCCTGAGTAACACACAACGACATGGCAGTACCCACGACGCTCCCCAAATGGAACCCCCCGCAGGTGACGAAGGAGGACGTGGAGTGGGCGGATATCCTCACGGTGGATTTATCGCTGTATGATACGCGCAAGGAGGAGCTGGTTAAGACTGTGGAGACGGCGTTGAGCCGGGATGGGTTTTTTTATGTTGTGGGACATGGGATTGAGCCTGAGACGGTGAGTTTTGTGTGGTTTGTGCCAGTGATCGGGATGTGAGACTGATATACGGTTCTTAGCTGAAGCGGCAGTTTGATATTGGGCAGCATGCATTCGATGGGGTGACGAGGGAGGAGAAGGAGGTGCACGAAGCGCCGATTAAGGAGAAGGGGTCGTTTATTGGGTATAAGGTGTGTTTTAATGGCTTGTGATGGTACATCGATTGATCATGTTCTTTGTAGTTGCAGAGCTTTTGGGAGATCAAGGATGGAGTGAAGGATAGGATTGAGCATTATAACTTTTACAATAACCAGTGAGTGTGTGCGCTACTTTCAGAGACTTGTCTCACGCCAAGATCGTTCAGTATTGATCCCGTCTCTCGCCACCCACGACCTTTACAGCCCTATGTGCCTGAGGTCAAGGAATACCTGGAAGAGACGCGACAGAAGGTTCTGCGTCGTATCCTCAACCTCATCGATGGCGTCCTTGGCCTTGAAGACGGTCACCTTTGGAGTCTGCATCAAACCAAAGACGGGGAGACTGGAGATGATGTACGTTCTTAGCTCATTCGCACATGCAACATTCTATTGACGTTCAATATCAGCTCTTTCGATACATGATCTATGATCCTTTGACGAGTGACGAGATCAAAAAGACGAACGGAGTGATGCTGAATGGGCATACCGATTTTAACAGCATCTCCACTCTGGTCTCCCAACCGGTGACTGCGCTGCAGGTCTTGATGCCCGACAACGTATGGCGATACGTGAAGCACCAGGACAATGCGCTTGTCATAAACATTGGTGATCAGCTCTCCTTCATGGTACGTCTTACCTCCCTTTATCTTTCAAATCAATCCGGCCTGATCCCTTTCGACTTTACAGTCGGGCGGTGTCCTGAAAGGCACGATGCACCGTGTCGTCAGCCCGCCTCAAGACCAACGGCATTACCGCCGTCTCGGCGTGTTCCACTTTGCGCACTTTATCAAGAACGTGCCTTTGAGCCTCTTGCCTTCGGAGAAGGTGCAGACGGAAGGGCGTTTGGTGTTCCCCGATAAAGTCCCGACGACGGATGAGTGGGAGACTGCGCGGATAAAGAGCTATGGGACGGGAACGTTCATTAAAGGGGAAGAGTATGATATTGAGCTTTTGGCTGGCATCCAGGTAAGTAGACTGTTTTCTTTAAAGATAGAGGCAAGGCTGACGGGGGGTTGTAGGTCCGGCACTATCATTAGGGTGATGCGTAATATAGAATGTTGTATTACCACAGTAAAATGTATATCAGTTTACGTGCAGCTCTGAAATTGCATAACCTGAAACGATAATTCCAGTGTGAGCTAGTTACCCCTAACCCAAATGATACGTTCGAGTAGCTGGCGGTGACTTCCATATTTGGCGTCTCTTCCTCCGTCCACCACCACCATAGTCGCAGACGGGCAATCTCTCTTCTCGTCCTGGTCATCATGCAGACCCCAGTGACCACCAAAATCCTGCCTACTCGTCGGGCGGCACAGAGCGCGACGAGCAGCTTCCGTGGGCAATTCGACAGCAGCGACTCGGACGGGGAACGCGATGATGGACCGTCGAAGCCGACTCCGGGCAGAGGACGAGGAAGAGGACGAGGCAGGGGTCGTGGACGAGGCAAGGCGCCCGCGAAAACACGTCGAGAGTCGACTTGTCGTGTACAGACGCCCAAGAAGCGGCAACGCGAGCCTATCATGATCTCTGACGACGATACCGACGTGGTCGTTGCTGCTACGCCGCCACCGTCGTCATCCATGGCATCAATTGCTGGCCCGAGCGACCTACACAAGCTCGGTCCCCATGTCTGGGTACTGACCACCGTCGACGGCGAGGTATTCGGCGACTCGGATGCAGACGAGTACATCCATTGGCCTGCCCACGTACGTGTCTTATAGTTGGACTTTGGTAAAGGCTTAGACTTTGCAGAATATACGACTCCAAGGCGACAACACTGTCGTGGTGAAACCTTACGGAAACCTCTCTCCCCGCGTGAACCGACTAACTGTTCGTAATCCTACTGGCGATACCATTCTTCCTCTCACCAACGACAATGGAGCGATACGCTTCCAAGACCTACACTTTGTTCGTCTGCCTTCACCTTCCGCCATTCATGGCTCCCCTCGTAAAAAGCAAAAGATTGACCACGAAGATCTTAAAGCTCGATGGATGAACGCGGTACTGGATGTCATAAAGGTGAAAGAAGTCGAAGACGAGCTTCCTGAAATTGCCTTTGTCATGAGCACGTCGCACTTCCCTCGCACCGAAAAAAACACCTCTGATGACGAGAACCTGGTCGTTTTTGAAGAGCCTTGGGTAGACCCAGGCCCAGACGAGCTGCTCAATGTCCCCGGCGAAGTCGTCTTCGCGCGCACTGCGGCTGGCGCGAACCTTGACCACTGGCCCGCCCAAATCCTAGGGTACGTGCCGTCCACGTCCAAGAAACAAAAGCGGGGCAAGTATGAGCTCCAATACCTGGACGAGAACGTGAAAATCGTTCCCCGCGACTGGTTTCATGCGCTCGGTGATCCCGAATTTGGCACCTGCAAAGTAGGGAAGTTCAGCACCGACGTTGTGACAGCTGCCCCAGATCCAGAGACCCATTGGGTAGACCGCTCTCTACCACAGACGGACGATTTCTATAGTCTCTCTATGCGGGATCAATTCGGATATACGATACCGGTCATGGAAGCGATTTTGCGCAACGAATACGCTCCTGCGCGCACAATGATAGAGATGTTCATGGCTGGGGGGAGCCAGCGGAAAGCCTTGACCGAGGCTGCTGCTTTCCGTGGCAAGATGAGCTCCGACGACGTGGAGAGTTGCCATCATTGGGTGATCGAGTGGGGTATGCGTGAAGAGAAGAACGCAGTGCGGATACAGGACGAGGATGATGGTGCAATCGTGGCGAACGACGATGGCGATGTTACCGACGTCGACGAGCCACCTCCCGTACCAAATCCGGTTGCTGTTGACGCGCCTCCCGTGGATATACCCCCGCCCAATGAATGCACCTCGAAACTCGACGAGCTTGCCACTATAGCGCTCTCTGTCGCACGTCCGACAATCCCTGTTACCACTGTGTCCGGGGTTGATGAAGAGGTATCTGAGACAAAGAAGTCCGCCTTAGCTGCGACGTCGGCTGAAGATGTCAACATGGGTACCGAAATTCGAGTGGTATCATCAGAAGCCACGCTGGTGGGCTCGGACATAGCAGAACCTCCCGTCGCCTCATCCTCCGCCGTTGACGCTACTACTGAGGATGTCGTGATGGATGTTACAGCTGCATCGGACTTCGCTCAAGTGGACGACCGACCGGCCTTGACAGTGTCAAACGTCGAGGAAGCGCCCAGAGAAGAGCTACCGTCGTATGTTGCGGCAACACAGCTCGATGCCAACCTTTGTGGATCCGCTGGGGTAGCCTCCACTAGCCAGTCTAATCAAGATACCGTTTCAGCGGAAACCACACTTCCCGTGGAACCGGCCGCGCCGACAATTTCCACCGTTCCAGCCGTTGATGCTAATGAGGATGTCGCGATGGATGTTATAGCTGCACCGGAGATCGCCCAAGTGGACGACTTACCAGCCTTTGAGAATGTTTATAAAGACCAGCTACCGTCGGGTTCCGAGGCGGTTCTAGCGGATGCCAAAAATTGTGAACCGGCTGCTGAAGGAACTGTAGGTTCCATAGGCGAGATCGAGCAAGTCCAGGTCGGTTATTCCTTCGTCCTTTATCGGAAGCGCATTACTCTTTGAATAGGACGTCGTACCAGAATTTCACATAGACGGCTCTGCCGCATCTGAGGCATGTAGGGTTGGGCAACTTTCAACGATTGACTCTAACAGATATATGGTTTTAGGACCGTCCGTCGTCTGTCCCTCCGCCTACTATGACGGAAGATGTCACTATGGAAGCTACATCGAATGAGGCTCACGTTGTTGTGAGTCCTCAATTCACATTCAACCACCACGTCTGACAACTCGAGAGTAGCTTGACTCGCTGTCACGTGAAGTAAATAATCCTCAGCTCGATTTTGGTACATGACCTGATGGGCGACGTTTTCAGGTTGCCATTCAATCTCGTGCTACACCTCCACCTCCATCATCGACACTGGACGATGTGGCAATGGAGGTAGTAACCATTTTTTTGGGTTTCTCGTCTGGTACTAAATGTGACTGGCCAGGTTGAAGACCGGGATGGAGCTGGAACTAAAGTGGCGTCAGGTGTCGCGGTAAGTTGTTGAATGCGCATCGCTACCGAGAACGCTGACGTGCTTTCAGATAACAACTGAAAACGACGCGGTATCGGTGTCGAATGAGGAAAAACGGTCGTCCCGTCCAAGAGGCTTTGATCAATATGAGCAGCTCAGTCAGCTCAACAAAATTGAGGTGTGTACCATTCTTACGATCCTCTTACACGGCTAACGCCTGCATAGTTCTGCCAAAACATTCTCCTGCCAGAAGCCATCAAGCAAATTCTCCTGTGGCGCAACGAGAAGCGTACATCCTTCGAACTGCTTTCTGACGAACAAGAGGCAGAACTGTCAGCTATCGGGGAGAAGCTGTTGGAGGAGCGCGACTGGGTCCTCAACCTCAAGAACGTGCGGGAGATGATGGACAGCCAAAAGAGTGTGAATATGAAGGAGCTGAAGAAGGTGCTGGTGGGCGGGACGCGGTCAAGGCCGAAGCATGCGTATGTGAAGAAAGCCACGTGAGGTGGCGTTTTAATTTAAACTGTTTCCGATTGCATACATTTTTGTATCAGTATCAATTCGTATCCCCCCCTACAAAGTATTTGTATTACATCGTTGGTGTACTGGGACTTGGTGTGCGGTTTAGTATCCTGGACAGGTTGCTGGGCATCCCCGAGCTTCAGAACATAATGAAAGGACCTGTTGTTCGGACACATAATATTGTGAACGCGCTTAGATTTAACAATCATAGGTCCAACTGTTGCCTGCGAACCTTTGGTTGTATCATGATAATTCATTTGATGATGCGTTCGCATGAATGACACGCATCGCCTTGCGGCCAGGATCTCTTTACTATTCCAATTACATGAACACTCAGTGTAAGTACAACAACCGTTTGTGTATCCTTCAACGCCAAGGACATCGACGCCACGAGCTCGAGTCCGGGGGCAAAGAGGACCGTTACAAGAGCGCAATGCCTCCAGATTCGAGGGTGTGATGTTATCGGTCGGAGTTTCGAATAGTGTGCGCGAAATGAAGAAAGAGCGATGCGATACCTCCTCTCTGAGAACCCGAGACAAGGAACTAGATTGGCAGTAGGAGATAGACACAGATCCGTTTTTTTCCTGCACGCAAGAGAGGCGACACAGATAGATGAAAGATCTTTGACCTTAAGAAGAACAGGCCAGTATTCATATTACCTGCCCAAGTTGTCTTAGCTCTTTGAGAGCTGGGCGACTCAGAGCTCAAGCCTTGCATTGATCATTTGAATGAAGACATTGTTAACCTTTTCTGTACTTCACGTCTGTTCATTCGAACGACGATTTAGGTCTATCAAGCTGTGCCCAAGATGCTGCGCCACAATTCCACCCACTACGATTTCGCTATAGAGTATATCAAACCCCTCCCGGCTCACTTGACTCTCCTCTTATACTACTTAGCTTCGGAGAACAATTTCCCGAGGTGTCAACTTTGGGAGAGGCGTTGTTTGTACCCCAGTGCATTGGGCGCGAACGTCCATGTTTCTGATATCCGTGGTATGCTTGTGTACAGTCATTACCTTCAGCAATGTTCATCGCCCTCTTTCTGTCGAGGGGGAGACTCCTAACAAAAGGCGCCCTGTGTTCTTGCATGTGCTAATTTACCCTAGTCACAAGTACGAAAAATAACAACCCTTTTATGGGATCAACCCAGATTCTTCGCTGGACGACCTGTACTTTGAGTAGGGCCTTCCTCGCAGAATCTGCTAAACCACCTGACCATCGCGCTGGCGGATTCTTCCTTTGCCCAACCTGTCGGGGGTGAGTCTACAGTCAACCAAGAAGAGGATGAGTGCATACGAGCATCGGGGATGGCTGGATCGCCCCGAGTTGAAAAGCCATGCTCGACGCCGGAGAAGATCTGGAAGAAATACTTGGTGCGCGCGGCGACGAGCATGCCTTCGGCGCGATGGCGCGCGTCGAGAGGGAATGTATGGTCGGTTTCTGGGAATAGTCAACTGTGTGTGATAGGTGAGAGAGGGAGGATGTTTGACGGACCAGCACACGAGAGCATGAGAGGGCCTGGTGATGAGATGAGATATAAGTAGCATGGGTGTAAAGGGTGACATAGCGCACTCTTGTTGTTGTGAAAGTGGTGCTCGTCGAGGAAGGCTGGATGGGCGATCGCTCCTGTTAGGAGCGTTAATCGACGAGGGCATGTGTGAGAACGAGAACGTACCAGCTACAGTGAACTTCGTAGCCCCGAGCTCGAGGACGAAGGGTGCGCCGAAGCAGTAACCTACACAGTTATAATGAACATTCGGTTCTTCTACGGGAATGTACTTGGATATCTCACCCACAGCAGCATACTTTGCATCTTCACCTGCACCACAGGCAATAATCACATCACATCTATTGAGTGGCACGCAAAACACACACGCACCATATCGCTGCTTCACACCCTCCAACCACGCGGGAAACATTTCCCTCGCCTGCCTCTTCGACTTCTCCATCCACTTCGGCCTATCCCACCCTTCTTCCTCAAAATGGGGATATATCGGGTCTCCCAAAAAGTAATCCAGCCCCACCACAGCGAAGCCTACAGTGTCCCATTCATCACAGAGCAATGATCACGGATGAAGGAGGCCCAGCGCACCTTGAGAAGCGAAATAATCCTGCACGAGTTTATTGTTGATGTACATCGGGCCATACACGTCCGCGAGGAACAATATGACACGCTTTGGCCCAGGCGAACTGGAAGGACTCGGAGGCTCGGAGACGTATGTCGGGGCGCCTCCAATAGTCTCAACTATGCCTATAGGGTCGCCTTCGTGCGGAACGGTCTTGAAGCAGCATTCTCCCGGGGGACCTGCAAGTGTAGCCATCGTGAGTGTATAGTGAGAAAACTGGGTGTCTCGTGTTTGCATCTATCATGGCGCACTTAAATACCGAGAGGCATGTGATGTGAACGGCGATGTATTGTAACCCATGGCTTTGTGTTGTGCCAATCGCTCACGCCACTCCACGGTCTCCGGGTCTATTTGATTCGACGGGCGAGAAGGAAGCGTAGTATGTAGCTGGGAGAACGTCGAGAAGACGGCTAGGCACGCGGTGAGAGTATCCAGTTTGCGCTTGCTATAGAACAGGCAGACAAAGCAAAGCTATTCTTGCAGGAGGTCTGGTAGAGTCGAGCCGGATTCAAAGGCTGAAGATCTCACGCTCTGCCGTGTTCTGGCAAACGGAGGCGTGAGAGGATCCAGACCAAGTATCGTCTTTAGTAGTAAAGTGTGGCAATGACATTAGCCCGGTGTTATTATAAATTAGAGGTAACACGAAAAACGTGAGGAAGAGGGTTGCCAGCCAACTATAGGAAAATCAGAATATTGTTCATGAGATGAAAAGCGACATACCACAGTGCCAGCAATCAAGAAGATGCTCCGGGTCACTGTGAGATACAGAGTCAACAAGATGTCCTGCCTCGGTTTGTTAATCCACGTACTATTGGTCCTTCAGCTCCAGAAGCCGTGCATAGTTTGATCCCCAAAACGCGACTGCAATGAGAATGAATTTCAGAAGCTTATTCAATCATCCAATATCACACGCACCTTCATGGTTAGGCTCGTAGACATCCGACTCGCTCTGTCAACTTTATCAACAAAGGCGTTATGAAGACGCAAAGTCAACTCACTGAATATGCCGCATTCGGCGTAATCGCTCTCAAACTCTCCACTGCCCTTCCGACAGTCTCATGCGCGTCCGTCTTCTCCTCCAACGTCGCATTCCAATTCCAAAACACCTTCGACGTAACATGATACACCGATTCTCTCCACGCCTCCGTAACACTTGTTTGCCCGTCCCCGGCAAACGATGTCGGCGCCGTAACATCAAATAGGATCGTGTCCGTCACATTGTACGCCGTCAATAGCGCATCAACTAGCTCCTTCCTGTCATCCGCAGATTGAAAGTTGGCCTTGGGGATGAGCCGCGAGGACATGGCGACGCTGTACCCCGCTGGCTGGCGCCCACTAAAAGCGAGCTGCATAGCGAAGAATTCGGAGAAGAAGGACAGCCACGATGGATATTCTTTGACCATAACTTGCGCGTCCTGCAACTTCGAGCCGAATTGAATTAGAGGATCCATGGAAGATGCAGCTGCGGCAGCGTCGAGCTTGGGCGTGACGAAGAATGCGGCGCCCAATGAGACGTATCCACCCCAGCCGTCGTCCGCCCATTGGAGCGCATTGTCGACGAGCAATGTGTATAAGCGTTCGGTAGTGGTGTAGTTGATCGAGGGTATCGCGACCATGGCCATCTGTAGTGTTACCTGCGGGGAGACGAGCACCGAAGCTTCGAGTACCACGCCAAATGTACCACCTCCACCTAAGCAAGATTCAGTATGGATGTAAACCGGACGGTGAAACACGAACCTCCGCGCAACGCCCAGAAGAGATCCGGATTGTTAACAGCGTTGGCGATCCTCGTCTGGCCGTCGGGTGTGACTACTTTGAATTCGAGGACTCTGTCCACGCCCAAGCCCATAGTGTTGGATAATGCACTGTGGCCACCACCCTACCAAGCATATTAGATCTCTGCGAGACAACGTCTTGGAAATGAACGTCTACCTGGACCCACCCACCCACACTCCCTACAGTGGGATCAGTCCCGCCTACGATCGTCACATTGTGGACATCGGCAAAGTTGTATGCTTGGAGCCATTGCACACCGGCCTATTCATCAACAATGAAGATCATATTGAACAAAGAAGGAAGAAGACTTACGCCCATGGTCATAGCAGTCTGTGGCGCAGCATTGCTACCTTGGGGAACAAAGTTTGGGTTGTACGTGATCTGCAGAAAAGATTGAGTGAGGGTCACCATATTATCAAGATACTGACGTTCTTGAGGTTGTGCGTCTAAGGAGCAATGAGTTAGACGAAAGCAAGACAGAAATGTGACCTACCCAAAGAGCTAGAGATCCTGGAGCGCTGCTCCTTCCGATAAAGTCATGCTGGGTCCCTCATCAGGCAAAAACAGAGAATCCAAAGTGATACGCACGCCCGTATTCTTGATGACCAGAGGTGTTCCAGTCTTTCTCGAGAAATTGAACGCGACAGCTACATCTTCAGCAGACTGGACATCGATCTATCAGGTCCGCGTTGTCAATGAAGGTGCTAAGAAAAGCAATGAAACTCACATAATGGGTAGCAATGCTTCCCATCTCGCATGTGCTTGGTGCGGAAAAGGCCGCTGCGTTGGTCGGGTCCAAGTAATCCAATGTACACTGCGCGCCAGAGGATTGGCAAGATTCCCACTGAGGATTGAGATAAGCATTGGCGGAGCTGCTGCGGTTAGCTACGAAGAATCGTGTCACTACAATTTCATGACTCTGAACAACGAGGGCATTTACTAGCGTCGTCATATCCAGCTTGAACTAAGGCACAAGCCGTGTCGTTGTGCCCGTCTCCGCCAAAACAGCTACGCGCAAAAGGTACCCCTTCGTAGAGACGACCTGACACTCGGGCTTCGAGGTCGGCCCAGTCAGACGGTTTAGCAGTAGCTCGAGTTTGGCTCAAGCCACTGGCAATTAGAAAAGCGAAAAGATGAACGCGAAGCATATCAAAGGAAACGAGAGACAGATCAGTGATATGGAACGAGACATTCCTAGGACGTTTATAGTGGGCGGCTGAGAGGCAAATACGAGGCGACTTTAGCGGCAGACCGATCGAGCGTCATCAACATGACAATCGCATTAATGAAGGATTGCCGCTGATGCGCCACTCTATAAATCGAAAGTAGTATCGTGTATACGACCAGCTGGAGTGAAAAATCCCTCTTTTCGCTACATTTTGGCGTGCTCCTCGAATACGGTTGCCAACTTGCTCCTTCACTTTTTGCTGCGGCTTACCCTTCGCGACTACGCGTTAGAGAATGGTAACATGCTAAACGAGAGCAACATACCTCACCGCTACTCTTCCTTTAATCCCTCCCGCACTGGATAACGCGTGCCTTTCCATCCAGGTAGTTGTAACCAGCCAGGTCCATACAGAATGACTGTTATTACACCAGCGATACAAGTCAATATCACTGGCATGCCCGTGAACGTTATAAATTGGTTACAGCAGCAACATACATACCAGCAGGATGAGAAGAAATGGTGAGAGGGATTCCCAAAAACCAAAGGACACAGTCGACGAGGACGACGCGTCCTGCGATTTCCTTGTCTCGTCCTATATCCTCCGCCTGCGGATCTGGATGGTCTTTTACTTCAGAGTCATCCGGACGTCGATAGGTGAGCAGTAGGGCCAGTACAACATGGAATGAAACTGCCTCGAGGAGCTGGGTGGTCAGGACAGAGTGCCGGAAGAGTAGCAAGTACATCCGGGCAAAGTAAAGTGGTATGACGCCAAAAAGAGTGCCGATAGTCATTGTGGCCGATGTCGAGAGGGACATGGTGGTGGTGAAGAGCAAAGGACGACGGCTCACGGCCCGCAGTTCCGGCTGAAGGCGCCCATCCAAGTTGGGCTTGTGCGCACACTAAACTGCCGGTGTCATTAGACGCGCGGCTATAGCTGGGCATTACTTTTTTTGGGTGCGAGTATCCTCCACCTTCGCAAGAGTTGAGGAAAGTTTCCTTACATGGCGAAGAGGCGCTGACTGTCGTTCGCTGGCTTGCCTCCACCAGCAGCACGCCACCCCCTCGCTGTCTATCATATCATTCGAGGACCTGAAATCATCTTACTGCATCCCTGTCGCGCGCTGCCTCGACGTTTTCGGATCGTCCATTACCTCCCTGACCCTTGGTTTCAGCGAAGATGGAACGTACACCGAAACAGAGGGTATGTTCAGAAACCGTTTGACAAGTCAACTTGGCTGATGTTCATCCATAGATCTGTTTTGCAAACACGCAAACCCATCCTCGTTGACTCTACTACGCGCCATCCGATTTGGCCCTTTGGGCATTATGTCCTGCCAACATTGCCGCTGCACGCCACGTTACGCACATACTGTCAGCAATGGAGTCAACGGATGTCAGAGAGATCTCCTTCGGCCCCATTTGCTGCCTCGCCGTCAATGATGTGTCGCTGATGGGCTGGGACGCGATAATCTCTATTTTGAATCGTCCCACCTATCTACGAGTTGAAGCGCTCAACCTGATATTCTGGGAGGAGCAGGCCGAACTGTGTAAAGAAGCGGAAGTTTGGTTGCAACGTGTAAGAAGAAAGCTGAGGTCACAAGTAAAAGTGACTTGTTCATTATACTCGTCTCTTGAAATATGACCTTACCTTGGATCAGCTCCACGAACGCTGAGAACAATGTCGAGATCATTGGTACCGTAACGGTGTTTAGATTGGGCGCTTAAAAGCGGTGCGGGATTGATCGCACTGCTACTTAGTTACAAAGCGCTGGGCGTCTCCATCTTAACCATCCACCACCATGACTGACATCTTTCCCCCAGAAATATTCGACGCCATTTTGGACCATGTGCATATCCTCGATGCAGAAGCCAAATCCACTTACTACGCCGTAGAATATAGCCTACGGATAAATTCGACCAAACCAGTAAAGACCCTCCTCTCATGCTCCTTAGTCTGCCAATCATGGGTCCCTCGCACGCGTCTGCACATATTCAACGCCGTATATCTCCCACATCACGACCGCACTATCGCTCTTACGTTCGGCGCACTCGTCGCGCATTCCCTCTGCACGTTCCGCTCACACGTCCGCCGGCTGCGCCTCCATGAAGGCTACAACCGGAACCCTGCTGAAGCACTGTGGCTGAACAGCGTTCTCCCGCAACTTGCGCTCCTAACGAACGTGGAAGATCTATACCTCTATCATGCGCGTTTCACCGATGTGGCCGAAGAGGAGTGGAGGGCGGGTCTGCCGCTTTTTGGACCGCATTTGAAGCACTTGGACATGCAATCTACACAGTTTGACAAGGTCAGCCATATGACGGAGCTCGTCTCACGTTGCACCAATCTGGAGCATCTTGCCCTGCGGTATATAGATGAAAACTCGGATAGTGCTCCTAAACTTGGCGGTGATACAATCGTCAGGACACCGCCATCACGGTTTCTGCGGTCTCTAGCTCTACAACATGGGATTGCCATCAGCGCCGAGTTCCTGACATGGCTTTGTCCTAGTCCAGGTTCAATTAAGATCCCGAAGGTTGAATTGGAAGGCATCAGTGTCAAAGACGCGCATCATGTTTCCCGCTTTCTGCATGACGTTGGGCCTTCGATTACTAGTCTAGCAATCGGATTCTCAGATTCATCGTCTGGTTCAACGGACGGGCAAGGTGTGTATGATATTACTGAGTCTATGTACGCCTTCTGATTGCACCCAGATGCATTCTGTCGCGCCGCAGACTTGAGGACTCTCACCAACTTGGAGACTCTGCAATTTGGACTCCTTGCCATTTATCCGCTGTACATGGGGCGAGGGCTATCAGCGAAGCATGTCCCGTCTATCCTCGCTAAACTCGAGTCTCCTTCTCTTAAAGAGATTCGATTTCATGTCTCGATGGAGGAGGCGGCTGATTTCGAGATGATTGATTGGGGGAGTATTGTCCCGACGCTCAATAGCGCGAGCTATCCGACTCTGGAGGTGTTGTCATTCAGGACTATCAAGAAGGATGTTTTGGAGGAGACGAAGGCGTGGTTGGACGAGCATGTTAGGAGCAAGCTTCGGAGGAATGTCGAGATTCAATGTGCGACGTCGTATTGAGAGAGACAATAATCATTTATGTGCATGATTACATCTGCCAGTATATAGTACTCTTGTGTACTACCTAATTAGTACACGTTCTATCCCGTCCAGGTCGGTCCGAAGAAAAACTGGAAACGCCACAAACAAGGACTCGCTTATTAATGCATCCGCATTGCGCGTCCTTTCGGCGAAGCCGTAATTCACAACCTAGAAGATTCCTTGTGACCTGCCATCAGTCAGGACATTCCGTGCATCATTGCATGCAGTACAATACTCGAAAGGATCGAAACTTCGACGTAGCGATTCTGTATACATAGAGATACAGGTGACGAGTTGTGGATAGAGAGAGTAACTATCTCTAGCCTCCATCTTCAAGCTTCAATGTTTAGGCTCATGTCTTTTCAATCGGTGGCTTTGATCATCTCAGACTTCTCGAACGCGTATATATGCTGACTCACGCGTTTAAAGATATTCCTGGCGATAGCATTACTGAGCACTTTTTCCCATGTCAGTGAGACGGACCAAGTGGAGCCCACGTCGCCTATATAAAAGGAACAGCTGCAACTTAGGCCGTGGAAACTATTGCACCCCATGTCGAGTCTGTTCCCTCCTGCTCCTCCTCCACCATCGAAGCTCGGTATCTACCGCGTCTTGTCCTCCCGCGCGGGAGTGCGAGTGTCGCCGCTCCAGCTGGGCGCGATGAGTATCGGCGATAAATGGAACTTCTTCATGGGATCCATGGACAAGGAGGCCAGTTTCAAGTTGCTGGACGCGTACTTTGACCTTGGCGGAAATTTCATCGACACAGCGAACAACTAGTACGTGCGTCTTGTGTCCAGCGTTGCCCACGTTTCTCATGTAGACCTTTAGTCAAGACCAGACCTCCGAAATCTTCATTGGTGAATGGGCGGAAAAACGAGGAATTCGCGATCAGCTTGTCATTGCTACAAAGGTAAATCGCATTCTTTGGATGCTCAAACCTGCGGAATCAATCCCTGATGCTCGTACTTCTAGTACTCAATCAATTACTTCCGCGACGACGACTCGGTTGCCCAGAAAGTCAATTACACTGGTAACAGCTCCAAGTCCATGCACATCTCCCTCGAAGCGTCGCTCAAGAAGCTTCGCACCACGTACGTCGATATCCTCTACGTGCACTGGTGGGACTACGAAACTTCCATCGAAGAAGTCATGGATAACCTGCACGCTCTCGTGCTCTCGGGCAAAGTCCTTTACCTCGGCATCTCCGACACGCCCGCATGGGTCGTCTCCCAAGCGAATCAATATGCCAAAGACCACGGGAAGACTCCCTTCGTCATTTACCAAGGCTTGTGGAACGTCCTCGACAGGTCGTTTGAGCGCGAGATTATCCCGATGGCCCGTGCGCAAGGTATGGCGCTCGCGCCGTGGAGTGTGTTGGCTGCGGGCAAGCTGAGGTCAGATGCGGAGGATCAGAAGCGCAAAGAGACTGGCGACGGCGGAAGTAGGTCAGCGGAGCGCACCGAAGAAGAAGTGAAGATGTCCAGGGCATTGGAGAAGGTCGCTGGGGAAGTGGGCGTTAGGAATTTGACGTCTGGTAAGAGTTTCTGTTCTGGTCTCCGAGTTCGAGCACTTTACTGACGTTTTTGCGATAGTCGCTATCGCGTATGTTATGCAGAAAACCACGAACGTGTTTCCCATTATTGGAGGACGCAAGATCGAGCATCTCAAGGACAACATAGAGGCGTTGGATATTTCTCTATCCGCAGAGCAGATCAAGTACCTTGATAGCATCAACCCATTTGATCCTGGATTCCCATCTACCATGATTGTATGTTTGGCTTACTCCCAGCAGGCGCAGAACTAATCATTCTCAAGGGCGATGGCACGGAGTATAACCGTTTCCTTGCGTCGACAGCGCGGATGGCAAAGCAACCTTTGGCTCCACCTATCAAACCTTGAAGCCCGAAAACCACCAAGCGTCAAAATGGTGTTTGTAGATTCTTGTGTGTAGCTATAGCATGCTAGTATGAAATCTCTCGTTACTCTCATCTGTCCGGCCGGCATCGATGCTAGCATACTTGCAGAACTTGATAGAACAGCAAGAGGTTCTTGGCTGTGGCGCGACTCCAACGCACACGCGAGTTTTTACGGTATATCTAGCGGCGTAACTGTTGTCGCACGTACTACAAATATGATTCACTAAGGATGTTTTCTGAACATGAGGGCAGGGTGTTGGTGGCTGTATCCACTTCTTCGACGAGTTCGTCTGAAGCTGCGAATGAAATGATGATCGAGCAACGAGGACCAGTTAACACTCCCTTCCGCAGTTTGAGCAATGTCTTTCTCATCTTCCCTACTGTCCGTTCAAGTAATACCTTTCTCATCCTCCCTACAGTTAATTATACAGTCATAAGTTTTGTTCTCTCGGTATGTCTTGATTTAGAGTTTTAGTAGTAAGTAGTTAGATGTTGTGGCATGACCGCACGTTGCGAGACCCTCTAATAGCCATCTCCGAGTCCGTCTTTCTTGTTCTTTCTGCAACTGGAGAGAGCCATGTCCTCACCGTGTACTAGCATGTGTGTTTTGTAATCGGTTCTCCGTCGACTGTGTTCTACTTCCGACTTCGTATGTTGAGCTCAGAATTGTATCGCAGGGAGCTCCCAAGCATAAGTTGCGCGCTTGACGGCAAGTAGTCTACCTTATGCTGCTCAATGATAGAAGTTGTAGATGACATTCCCGCACGGGGTTCTCTCTGGTGTCATCATCGAGTCAAGCGTCACCTCCGATTCCGGTAGAATCAAAGAGCCTGTGGATGGCAAGATGCACAGAGCAGCGTCGCCCACTTTAGTGTGACTCTGATGACATTTCAGGGACAAGATTCATTGTTTGCATTGCATGTCCTATCTCCTTGTTCTCCGTGATCGTGGGTGTCAGCATTAGATAAATGTCTGAGGAAGTGTGGCGCACCAAGCCTCGGTCATGCCGATTGCATCGGTTACCAAGGGGACAGAAGTGAGGGCCCACTGAGTTCACGAGTCGGCTGTTTGCACAGAGCCGTAAGATGTGCTTCCGATACTGCCGATGCGGTGTATCTACACACCATGTTGATATGACAAGTGCAAGGCCGGTCCTCAGAGTGCCTTGACGGATTGCATCACCATTCTATGTTGTGAGGGAAAGACATAACAAGGGTACATCTTTCTGTAAGGCGCGCTCAGGCGGCGCAGCTCAGGCGAACAATTCATGACGTCGTACAGCATCCCGGTTTGAAAATAGCCGAGGGCGGCTCTAGTAGTTGCGGTATTGTCTAGTGAACTCGACACGCACTATAGAGCCTGGTTTCATCGGACAGGGCAATATCGCCATCCCCCGTTCATCATTTTTTTCAAGCTCCGCCTGGGTGCCGGTGGCCAAGCCGTACTTCAAATTCCACTGTAATCATCCATACACGCCGTAACACGCGTTGATTGCGCGTAGATTTTAGGATGCATGGACCCGGTTTCTCTGAAAGGGCTTTAGGCCAACAGGCTGCGAACCAGATCTCCTGTCCTGCCCTGCCATCCATCCATCCTTCCGGTGCTATTCTCCTCCCCATGTTAATGCCCTTGGAACAAAATGACACTGCTAAGAAGTACCCAAAGATACTCCCTTGTACCGACTATAGATGGTTTTGGCATTGCCGCCATGGCTAACGATAACGGATGTTGGTGCACTGAAGTGGACGCGTCGAACCGAGCACGTGCAGACGGCTTACAGCGGCAAACACGTCGGACCTTGAATAGAACCCTGAACTGAGGATGCCCATAAGACCCCCGCCTATGAAACCAGTCTAGTTTGAAAAGTTGTTTATCAAAAATGTAGCGTGAGAGCAAGAACACCCAATGTATGTCGTCTTTAACTGATTTTGAACGTTTGCGTGAGGTCATTGGTGGATTACTCCGTAAGTTCTTGTAACAATTCGCCGTGTTGGGTGTTGCTTCTCTCAGCTGACTGGTAGAATGACATCTGTATATTCCCAGGAAGAATCAGAGGACACAGCCGAAGTGGCGACAGTTTCCTACACTTTTTGAATAGTCTCCTGTAAGCAAGCATACTCTACACCTCGCGGTACTCGGTGTTTACTTTTTGAATAGTCCTGGAATGTGTTCGGCGGGAATACGAAATTGAAATCCAGCTTCTGATCTAAAAAGATGGGCCGAAGCAGATGGTCGAAAGCAAAGCAATGGGGAATTGGTTGTTATTGAGGCTGGAGGAAAGGGTGCAACGCCTCGTATCCATGTAAATCGGTCAAGCAGAGTCGTAGAGGAATCCAAGAAGAAGGATGTTCGAATTAGTAGTCAAATGAGCCGATAGACAGGGGCCAAGCATCACCGGACCGGGAGATGCCGATAAGGCTTGATTTGTAAGTTTGACCTGAACGTCGAAAGCAGCAACAGCGATGGCCCCCCCGCCGTCGTCCTCAGCGACGACCTCGGTGCAAGTTGGTACGTGGCCGCTGTGCGTGGCGTTGTTGGCGAACACTAAACGAGAAATTTGCTGCAGCTGTCCGTATACGGCCCCCGACAAACCAGGATAACACTAATATTCCCGCTCGCTTCCAACGGTCGGTTCTCCACGCCAGTTCGCCTACCACTCTCGCCGTCGAGGCCACGTCTGGAGCCCCCACAAATGCCGGACCAGCGTCGGCCGCGTCTGCTGCAGGCGCAGCAGGAAAGAAGCAGGTTTTCACCTTCGACCAGGTCCATGGGCCCCCCACTACGCAACACGCCATGTTCACGTCCACCGCCCAGCCGCTTATTTCGCGATTCGTAGAGGGCTTTAATTGCACGATACTGGCGTACGGTCAGACTAGTAGTGGCAAAACGCATACCATGACAGGCGTGGACCTTGACGCCGACCCCTCTGATCCGTGAACAATCTTTTTTCGCGTTGCAGGCGAGCGCGCCGGGTCAGCATCAAAGGCTCATTCATACAACGAGGACCTTATTGACTTGTTGAGTATGGACGAGTCGGGCGGAGGTTGACGCGAGGACAAGGATGGTCAGATCGTGAGGTACGCCTGTCGCGTTCTTTGGTTCCCGCTCCGGTGGTCGACGCGTTGTCCGATGGAGGAGACGAGGGCTACGACCTATTCTTAGAGAGCGGACGCCCAAAGGTACGTGCACTCTCGCCCCGGGTCATACACTCGCGGGGCGCTCTTACGCGTACGGCGGTCAACTCGCGATCGCCGCCCGCCCACGAAGCCCGATGACTTTACCCTCAGTCACCTCGCATCGCCGCTCGACTACCCCCACTACGTCTACAATACTTCTCTTCATTTATCTACTCTACACCTACACCTGTTTGGCGGACTCGTTAGCATATCGTCGCATATACATGTTGTAAAGTGTAGCGTACCGTTTGTTCTATTTACATCAATAAACTGGTTTCCTTCATTTCTGTGTAAAAGCGTTAGTTCCCTATATCTCGAGGTAACAAACCGTGAGTTACCTTTACTAGATCCGTTTCAAGGATGCGCGGTGACAAGGCGCGTCGCGTAGAACCCGTCCGAACAAGAACAGTCTATGGCCAAATAATACTTCTCTTGAATTCGCGTGAGTGACCGATAGTAAAGCAACAAGTAATGGAGTTACCTTGCAATGATCCCGCTATCTTGACGCGCCTAAGCCGATTCGTCGTCGAGAAAACCACAAAACATCAAATCAGCCGTGTACCGATTTGTCTCCATCGAACGGGACGATAACAGCGCTGCAAATCTTACCGTCAGAAAGCAGATTCAGAGATTGTACAAAAACAAGACTCGCTTACTTTCCATGCCTCGCTTCAACGTTTGCTGAATCGACGAAAGAAGCTGCAAACAACGTTGTCAATGAAATAGCGCGCCATGACAAGAAAGAGACTTACTCCAGATGACGAATATCAACCATCCTCGGCGTCGAAGCGAGACAGCGCGGACGGTCGAAATGGAAAACCAGTCAGCCAGCGATGCCAAGAGGAAGAGCGCCGAGCTACAGTGCTAAGTGGTGAGCACGCCGACGACCATCAGAACCTGGTAAAGTTTCGGTCAACGTGAGCGACCTAGACGAACGTCAATACAGACACCGATGCCAGTGAAGGCACAACTAACCAATAGTATTGACAAGTCTTGAAGGAGCCTTGATGAGAAAGGCAAGTCAGTAGATAAACGATTATGGTTGAAGGAAAAGCCAACATACCGTGACCTGGTGTCGTCCCGAGTCAAAAGTTCAACATGTGAGGGAGGTCGTCCTGGGAAACAACACAATCCTATAGCGACCACGGTCGGCGAGGTCAGCTTTGAAAAGGTTGATGTCTTGATGAATCTAAAGAGAAGGTTACTCGACGCCGATTGAACGAAAAGATCAACATACCTTCGAGATGTAACAAGTCAAGTCGTTGAGTGTCGACGTCGTCGAGGCGGTCCCATCTGAGAGAACGTCTATAAGGAGACGAATGCCAGTGAAGGGAAGACGAACCAATAACATTGAAAAGTCTTGAAGGAGGCCTGAAGGGAGGTCTGAACAAAGGTCAGTCTGTAGATTACCCAACATGGCTCAAGTTCAACATACCGTGACTTATGCAGTCGTCGCTGACAAGCCCCGCCCCGAGTCCAAGTTGCCGAGTCGTACATGTTGGCAACGTCGTTCCGTAATATCGTCGGCAGAGAGCGCCCTTAAACAGTCCAGTCCCGCCGTCCTAATCAACGCGCCAAACGATTAGCACAAGTTCAAACATGACGGCGTGAAGACACCTACCCGATGAAGATGAGCTCGCGATCCCGACGAGGGCGCCACTACGACGTCGATTACACCGCCGAAGGCGTTGATATCATCCTCGTCGTGGGTGAGGGAGGCAAGTGATAGTGGGGGGAAAGGAAGAATGAACTAGAGATGACCTCGCTGGTCCAACGTTATATCCAGAATATCTCGGGCGAGATCCAGATCTGACGGAGTCCATTCAGTTGGAAGTCGAGAGCCATTACGTTGCCGTCACCAGGCCATCGGTTTGGCTTTGTCAACCGAATTTGCGGAATGTTGGAATTCGCGCCACACGTAAGTTGGTGTTTCGAATGTCGTTGTATTCAAAGCGTAAAGAGCGGCGGCTAATTGAAGAATGTTGGATCCTCTGGAGAAAAGTATCAACTCGTCGACGCCGGGAAGAGATTACAAGTCAAACACACCTGGAAATCCGACCAGATGGAATCGAAATCTCTTGGTCGCAGGAAGGCGCCCCATTTAAAGCGTTCTCGAGGCCACGTCAGTGTCGTATCCGCGTTATGGGCCATGGTAACGCCGCCACGTAAACGAAGAAATCATAATTGAGCCAAGGAGGGTTCCACGGCGCGAACTTGAAAATGGCGTTAAAATCACCAGACCGCGAAGTCTAGCGCGGATCCATGCGGTCGCGAATAAAGCCTATATCAGACCGTCAGAATTGCCGAGAATCAAAACGGGGTACGTCCCTGATTCGTTGAATGGAAATCCCATTCGCGTTCAGGCCAGGAGTTGAATTCCAGGGCTTGACCTCTTCTGAGAGTCTTATGCTCCGAGTAAGTTAAGCCGAGAGGGGCACACAGGTGAGAAAATAACGCCGCCGAAGAGATCCCCGGGAAGATAACGTCCGAGCAAAACGAGATGAGGGTTGGAGGCAAGGATGCTAGGCCGCGTCAGCGCCCCAGTCCGAGTTCCCAGGATATCGGTCCCGACACGATAAGATTGCCTTCAAGAGGCACCCGTAGTGGTCGTCATAGATAGTCAAAGTCGAAACTGAGGGCAACGGAACGGTGAAAGGTGGAATAAGACGCGTTTGACGCGTTCTCCCGTCCCTCGGGCCGTCGGGATTGATGCTGAGACTCTTGAGGGATGGATCCCGAGCCAGGTCAGGCGCGCGTAGGTGGAGCGAAGATCAGAATTTATTGAACGCCAGAATATAGGGCGGCGTGGTGAGAGTGCAAGTTCAAGTGCGCTCGATCATTCGCCGTTGCCCGATATAGGACTTGGCCTCTTACCACGACGATCTGCTCACGACTCCGAGCATCTGCGACGACAACGGCGATGTCTGAACTCTGTGTGCATACCGCGGACTATTTGGGAGTCATGGCGCCCTGACATAACGTTGTCAATTCTAATGCAAGCGGCACTCATCAAACTTTCATTGGAACATTCGACTCATCGCGAATTAGGTTTCTCGTACTTAGTGAGGCGACGTCCGACAAATGATAAATGACGCGTAAGGGAGTCACCGCGTGTTCCGGTGAGTGCAACTCTTGCTGTCACTGCGTCTCAACTTTATTAACATTGAGCATGATGCTTCAGGTACGTGTTACTTGTTTTTAGGCGGTCGTGTCGTGTAGGCCGCGAGTGTTAGAATGTTGGGAGTGCCTGCTGCACCCTCGTTTGGTCCCGCTTTCAGGTATGTTCACTATGCTCCTTTCGTGTTCATTGGTCTGACAAGGCCGACCAGTATAGATTACGTTGGAATGCTATTCAATCGCATCCTTTGTGTGTAAGTACGGCGCGAAAAAACTACGCCTGTCTAATTACAAAGCAACCCTTGAAATTAACCTAACCGCCGACCGTGTCAACACCGTATCCAGAATACGCTGCATGTTGTGGTCACTACAAGTCGCTGAAAGGTTACCGAGGTACGTACCTGCTAAATTAACGATTACGCCGCCGAAAAGCGCGCGTTTCAAGGCTCTGACTTTGTTCTAGAAGGCGGGCGTAGGTCCCTCGCGTTTGGAGACGACTCCGGAGGTGCACTGATCCTTTGTCAATACAAAAGATGAGGATCAAGATAATGTCGGTACGTACGTTGTATTTCTCGCATTTCACCGACTCATGGAAACGAGCCAGATCTGGATCTGATACTCCTCGCTTCCAACGAAGCTGCCGCACAGGGTGCTCGATGGACTTTGAAGAGCGATGAGCCGGGACATTCGAGGTCGTCAGGAGACACTCTTGCGCAGTGGTACTGGCGCCGTCATGAATCGCGAGGCTCATTCGCGCACAGTTCCCTAAAGGGCATGTTCAACTTCTGAACATGACCAAAAGAAGGTAACGTACCTTGTTGCTTACTCGGAAGTTCTATTCGTGATTAACGTCAAAGACGCGCAGATCTGCATCGTCGTGAAGTCCCCATGGGGAGGATTGGTTCGTTGTTCTCGGAAGTGTGGCGTCATCTCTGGCTGGAATTGGTCGTGGGTCTAGGTGTTGTCGATGCGGCGAATCGATCTACGATGGATGTACCATATGTCGCATCTCTGTCGCTGATGCTGCGTTCCCGGTTGAAGTCGCGGTGAGGTTCCGAGACGAAGTTGGATTGGACTCGGCGGCGGCGGATGCACCGTGAGGAAGACGTCAGGCGATGCCGAAGATAATCGCCTCACCCTCTCGCTGGTCTTGAGGCCCTGTCCTCCAAATTTCCCTATCTGGCATGTTGAACTTTCGAAGACGTTTCAAAAGGTGACGTACCATATCCCATTCAAAGCCGCGGTCTTCGTAACTAAGCCTTTCAGATCCAGATCGGAATTGTCGTCGAAATGGGGCGAATTTGGTGGGTGCCATTTCTGCGGAGTGCTTAGCGCTGAAATGGGAGGGAGAGAAATTGACGGCTAACCTTTTCCTAGGTGGACTACTTTGTCGTTTCGCTCTTGAGGGCATCCTATTGCCTGATGTTCGTCCTAGTTGGGATCGAGTTTATGTGGCGCAAAGGTGAAAATGTGCAGTCGGGACCCTTGCTACTCGCGCTTCTACCGGGGCATTCTGCGCCATACTTGCTGAGGTGTCCTGCCTGGAATGTTCAGTTTTCGAAGTGGGCCTAATGAATGGTAACGTACCGCCATTCATTTGTCCCGATTCTTCCAGTCCGAATGGGGTCGCGTTGCCTTGACGTGTTCAACGCGGGTCACGACCCCGTTTCTTGAACAGCCGTAACTGGTACTCGAACGATTGAGATTCGGGATGAAGGTGAAATTACCTTCTCGACAATAAAGCTGACCTAGAAGTTGTTAGACTGGAACGGTACGGAAGTCAAAATAGCACGAACCAACCACAGCCTGAGTTCCGTCATTCGGTAGATGTGTCGTAGCCCCCAATTCTTCTGACAACGGAGGGCAAGGTACGAACTTCAAGCCCCGCGGCGGGCGATCTCTTGCTGCCCAAACCTCCAGAATTGCCATGCGATGGACGAGCTCCGCCAAATGCAGTTCTGGACGAATTGAGAAGGATGCGAGGATAGAGACCGGATTCACCTGAACTTTTTGCCCTGCGGCGAGCCGCTCTACTTCCATGGTCTCGTCTTCGAGGGTGTGGTAGAACTAGATGTACCTTGTTCATTTCGACTCGCGCGCGCTGTTCTTTCCACGAATGCGAGGTCGCTTTTCTAACTCGAAAAATCAACTTTAGTCGACAAAGCAGAAGGTAACATACCCTTTCACCGATGACTCGACCTGCTTTAGACCCAGATCCGCCTCGTATCCGAATGGGACCTATAGCGCCGGTTTGAGACGCACTGAATAATAGGTAAGTCGTCATGTAAAGCTCCTCAGAACGCAAGCAAAAAAGACGAACGCGGCGAGCGACACCACACAATCGAAACTAATGCAAGGTCAGCACTCAACGCATCCTGCTCGACGACTCTCTCGACAGCCTGTAAGAAGCATCAGTTTGCGGTGGGATGGTCCAAGCCGTGAGATGGTGATAGTCCAAGGTCCACGGAGCCGTCCTTCAAGCTTTGTATTCCGTCAACTTTCTCAGTGTCTTGCAGCTCGTTCTAGGCTTGTGTTTCGGCCGTTCTTACATTCATTCGGATTGTCTTCTCAGTGCGATTGCAAGGATTTACGAGGGCAAGCATTCTCGGCTCGCGTTTGAAATGATGCCACAGCACTCAAACTCTAACAAGCGCCGGTGTCGTAAAGCAATCAACAAACAAACGACAGCACCGCCACCGCTGGGGAGTATAAAGAGAGCTCGGACACGAGCGAATGCCCCAGGTCAGTGTCTTCTGCTACGCCTCTTGTCCGGTACACGGTGATGACGACCGCCCTTGTGGACCGTGCGGCCTCCTGGTGGTCTGAGCGTGCTTGAATGAATGTCGCGACCCCAGCTACCGCACGGTTGTACCGGCACCGATTTCTTTTTTTTTGTACGCCACACGATGTATAACGGGTCACGCACCTCCGTAGTAGCATTTTGTAACCTCACCCTTTTAAATTCATTTTCTGATACCTTCGGGAGGGGAGACTATTGTCAAAATTGCAAAATCCGAGTTGGACTTGTCTTGTTTTTTCGTGAAAGTGTATTTTGTCTCCTACGTACCAATTTCAACGGCAGCACAGGCCGCAGAAATGGCAGCCAAGCCGCAGAGATTGGGTACAAACAGCACCTGAATAGGAAATAAGGGATCACGAGACGTGGAACATCTTGTTCAAGCGCAAGATTATCCCGATGGCCCGTACCCGCGCCATGGAGTGTATTGGAGGATCAGAAGCGCAAAGCGACTGGCGACGGAGGAAGTAGGTCAGCGGAGCGCACCGAAGAAGAAGTGAAGATGTCCAGGGCATTGGAGAAGGTCGCTGGGGAAGTGGGCGTTAGGAATTTGACGTCTGGTAAGAGTTTCTGTTCTGGTCTCCGAGTTCGAGCACTTTACTGACGTTTTTGCGATAGTCGCTATCGCGTATGTTATGCAGAAAACCACGAACGTGTTTCCCATTATTGGAGGACGCAAGATCGAGCATCTCAAGGACAACATAGAGGCGTTGGATATTTCTCTATCCGCAGAGCAGATCAAGTACCTTGATAGCATCAACCCATTTGATCCTGGATTCCCATCTACCATGATTGTATGTTTGGCTTACTCCCAGCAGGCGCAGAACTAATCATTCTCAAGGGCGATGGCACGGAGTATAACCGTTTCCTTGCGTCGACAGCGCGGATGGCAAAGCAACCTTTGGCTCCACCTATCAAACCTTGAAGCCCGAAAACCACCAAGCGTCAAAATGGTGTTTGTAGATTCTTGTGTGTAGCTATAGCATGCTAGTATGAAATCTCTCGTTACTCTCATCTGTCCGGCCGGCATCGATGCTAGCATACTTGCAGAACTTGATAGAACAGCAAGAGGTTCTTGGCTGTGGCGCGACTCCAACGCACACGCGAGTTTTTACGGTATATCTAGCGGCGTAACTGTTGTCGCACGTACTACAAATATGATTCACTAAGGATGTTTTCTGAACATGAGGGCAGGGTGTTGGTGGCTGTATCCACTTCTTCGACGAGTTCGTCTGAAGCTGCGAATGAAATGATGATCGAGCAACGAGGACCAGTTAACACTCCCTTCCGCAGTTTGAGCAATGTCTTTCTCATCTTCCCTACTGTCCGTTCAAGTAATACCTTTCTCATCCTCCCTACAGTTAATTATACAGTCATAAGTTTTGTTCTCTCGGTATGTCTTGATTTAGAGTTTTAGTAGTAAGTAGTTAGATGTTGTGGCATGACCGCACGTTGCGAGACCCTCTAATAGCCATCTCCGAGTCCGTCTTTCTTGTTCTTTCTGCAACTGGAGAGAGCCATGTCCTCACCGTGTACTAGCATGTGTGTTTTGTAATCGGTTCTCCGTCGACTGTGTTCTACTTCCGACTTCGTATGTTGAGCTCAGAATTGTATCGCAGGGAGCTCCCAAGCATAAGTTGCGCGCTTGACGGCAAGTAGTCTACCTTATGCTGCTCAATGATAGAAGTTGTAGATGACATTCCCGCACGGGGTTCTCTCTGGTGTCATCATCGAGTCAAGCGTCACCTCCGATTCCGGTAGAATCAAAGAGCCTGTGGATGGCAAGATGCACAGAGCAGAGTCGCCCACTTTAGTGTGACTCTGATGACATTTCAGGGACAAGATTCATTGTTTGCATTGCATGTCCTATCTCCTCGTTCTCCGTGATCGTGGGTGTCAGCATTAGATAAATGTCTGAGGAAGTGTGGCGCACCAAGCCTCGGTCATGCCGATTGCATCGGTTACCAAGGGGACAGAAGTGAGGGCCCACTGAGTTCACGAGTCGGCTGTTTGCACAGAGCCGTAAGATGTGCTTCCGATACTGCCGATGCGGTGTATCTACACACCATGTTGATATGACAAGTGCAAGGCCGGTCCTCAGAGTGCCTTGACGGATTGCATCACCATTCTATGTTGTGAGGGAAAGACATAACAAGGGTACATCTTTCTGTAAGGCGCGCTCAGGCGGCGCAGCTCAGGCGAACAATTCATGACGTCGTACAGCATCCTGGTTTGAAAAGTTGTTTATCAGGCCCATGATCCATGTCTGTACAGGCCTTAGTCTACATATGGACATAGGCCAACGGCCGGCATATGTGCCGAATCAACGGCCACGTCATGGGGCTTGGTCATACCACTGCGCGTGCAAGTGCGCGTTCGAGGCGCAAGTTGGATGTGAGCGCCAAGCGCGCGGGCGTGATACAATGCCGTCAAAATGGCTATGGTGTGTGAGCACATCAGAGGCGCTTTGAGCTCTGGGTGCACCGACCAACACGTGCAGTAAGGAACAACCTTTGATGACTTTGCGAGCGCTGAAGAACGCGCCTGCGGCGCGGAAAATCACTCGGGACGTGAAGCGTAGTGTAAAGTACTCAGAATGAGCAAGTCAATCACATTTCTTGTGGCAAATGGCTCCTGACTGATGACAGCCTCTAAAATAAGCCAGAGGAGAGTCAGAGAGACAAGTACTCAGACTCTCTGGAGCCAAGCAATGCACTGTTGGTCCTCAACATCATTCTTATGAACTCTCTACAGCTGCGCTGAAGTGCACCTGAAATCTCTGAGCTAAATACACTGCGGCGCCATCAACAAGGCCGTCAAATTTCTTTGTAAAGACTATTTGGTCACAGAAAAAAATCTATGGTACATATACGGTAGGCAATTCATCGGAGCTGCTGAAGTCGAAGCAGCCTCAGGCAGCAGATGGCGACTCGTTCTGTTTGACGACGCGCAAAGATCCGGCGCTTTCGAGCCGGATCGCGTGATTTGGAACTTGAATTCGATTGGCTGAGGCCTTAGTCCAAATTGAGGTGTATCTCCGAAAGGACTAAGGCCTTGAAAGCCAAATGAGGGCTTGAGCCCGACTTGAATCCGAGATTGACTTTATTCATATCGCACTCCCCGGTCATTTTCACGGCAAAAGCTCCTGTCACTGAATGCTATGGTACATGTATAACCCTCTCTCTTTTCTCTCTTTTCTCTCTTTCTCTCTCTTCTCCCAACTTGAAAAACTTGAAAACTCGGCGGTCTGTACAGACATGGGCCATAGGCCGTTTATCAGAAATGTAGCGTGAGAGCCAGAATCCCCAAGTCGTTTACTGAATCTGAGCGTTTGCGTAAGGTGATTGGTGGCTTACTCCGCAAGTTCTTGTAACAATTCGCCGTGTTGAGTGATGCTTCTCTCAGCTGACTGGCAGAATGACACCTGTGTGTTCCCAGGAAGAATCAGAGGACAGCCAAAGTGGCGACAGTTTCCTGCACTGTTTGCATAGTTTCTGAAGTGTTCGGCGGGAATACGAAATTGAAATCCAGCTTCTGATCGAGAAAGCTGGACCGAAGCAGATGGTCGAAAGCAAAGCAATGGGGAACTGGTCGTTATTGAGGCTGCGGGAAAGGGCACAACGACACGTATCCATGTAAATCGGTTAAGCAGAGTCGTTGAGGAATCCAAGAAGATGTTCGAATTAGTAGTCAAATGAGCCGATAGACAGGGGCCAAGCATCACCGGACCGGGAGATGCCGATAAGGCTTGATTTGTAAGTTTGACCTGAACGTCGAAAGCAGCAACAGCGATGGCCCCCCCGCCGTCGTCCTCAGCGACGACCTCGGTGCAAGTTGGTACGTGGCCGCTGTGCGTGGCGTTGTTGGCGAACATTAAACGAGAATTTTGCTGCAGCTGTCCGTATACGGCCCCCGACAAACCAGGATAACACTAATATTCCCGCTCGCTTCCAACGGTCGGTTCTCCACGCCAGTTCGCCTACCACTCTCGCCGTCGAGGCCACGTCTGGAGCCCCCACCAATGCCGGACCAGCGTCGGCCGCGTCTGCTGCAGGCGCAGCAGGAAAGAAGCAGGTTTTCACCTTCGACCAGGTCCATGGCCCACCCACTACGCAGCACGCTATGTTCACGTCCACCGCCCAGCCGCTTATTTCGCGATTCGTAGAGGGCTTTAATTGCACGATACTGGCGTACGGTCAGACTAGTAGTGGCAAAACGCATACCATGACAGGCGTGGACCTTGACGCCGACCCCTCTGATCCTAACAACGGAATGGGCATTATACCGAGAGCCGTGAACAACCTTTTTTCGCGTTGCAGGCAGCTCAGGGAGGAGCGCGCCGGGTCCTGGACATTTAGCATCAAAGGCTCATTCATCGAAATCTACAATGAGGACCTCATCGACTTGTTGAGTATGGACGAGTCGGGCGGAGGCCGACGCGAAGTACAGATACGAGAGGACAAGGATGGTCATATTATTTGGGGTGGCCTAAGGGAGGTCACGGTAAAGAATCCCAACGAGGTCATGAGGTAGGCCTGCCGTATTCCTTCCCAATTTAATTCTAACAGCCGTCCAATAGCCTCATACGCAAAGGAACGTCCATACGAAGAACTAACGAAACAGACATGAATGCCCAGTCGTCTCGTTCACACGCCATCTTTTCCCTTACTCTCACTCAGAAGAAGTTTACTGGCTCTGGCGCCCCACCTCGTTCATCCTCACCCTTACCTCCAAGTGGTCGTTCTCCATCTCGTTTAGCCCGACCAGGATCAGTGTACCAAGGAGGTCCAAGTACCTCGAGGGTAGCATCCCCGACCTTTGGCAGGCCGTCCACACCTAGTTTTGCAGTTGCCATGGGCAGAGGCGGCCTACGACCTGCTAGTGCTCTTGGACACTCTGGAGACCGTTCCATGACAGCTGCAGACGATGAAGGCGGCGAATGGATAACAATCGTTTCGAAGTTTCACTTTGTCGATCTAGCCGGGTCTGAACGAGTAAATTAACTTTCGTTATGCTTGTCGCTTCTACTCATAGTTTGTTTTTAGCTGAAACGTACCGCTGCGGCTGGCGAACGTATCAAGGAGGGTATCTCAATCAACAGTGGTCTTTTGGCTCTGGGGAACGTCATTTCTGCACTGGGTGATCCAGCGCGCGCCAAATCGCATACAGCGACCCACATTCCTTACCGTGATTCTAAACTTACGCGACTCCTCCAAGACTCGCTCGGTGGTAATGCGCATACCCTAATGATTGCCTGCGTTAGCGCAGCCGAGTATAATGCAGGGGAGACCATAAATACCCTCAAGTATGCTAATCGCGCCCGAAATATCAAGAACAGAGCCGTCTTGAACGAAAGGGAGGATGGTTGGGATGATGTTGAATGGTTGCAGGGCACCGTCACTCGTCTCAGGAGGGATCTCAAATCCCTCAAGGAAGGAGGCGCTATACCCGTCGATGCGCCCACTGCTGTTGCGGAGCCTGTGGAGGGTGCTGGAAAGAAGGTTCTTGCCCAAATGACCGAACTCCAGAACAACTACGAGGATCTCCGCGAAAAGTTTGTAGAGCGCACAGAGGAACTCACTCGGTTGCGAAGGGAGCTTGGAGAGAAACACCGTGGCAGTTCGGCTGGAGCCATCGGTGGTACCGCCAAGTACGAGGAGATTGTCGGACCCGTCATTGAGGAATACGAAAAGACCATCTCTGCCATGGAAGCCGAACTCAACCTCAACAGAGCGGCCCTCAGGCATACCAACGAAATGGTGGAGGAGAAGGAGGAAGAGCTTTCTGTCATTACCGAGAGGCATGCCGCGACCGAGCTCTATGTCGAAGAACTCCGGGCAAGAGTTGCCAAACTTTCAGAACGGGAGGCGTCTACCGAGGTTCGCGTCTCTCCATTTCGTTGTAATTCATTCTCACGTATTTTTAGGCCTATGTCCGGGACCTAGAAGAGAAAATGAAGTCGTACGACGAGACATCAATATCCTCCAGCGAATCTATGACCGACCTGAAGCGTGAGGTCGCCCGAATCAGAGACACCGAAAGTCATTCCGCAAAATACATTGCCGATCTCGAGGCTCGTCTGGCTCGCTCGGACGAGTCAATACTTGCACTACAGCAAACGGTCGAAAAGTACGAGAAGGAAGTAGAGCGGCGAAGAGACGAGGCTGAACTCTTACAATCTCGTCTCGAGACTCTGCGCCAGGATGGCGAGGGTTGGCGGTCTGATTTAGAGGAGAGGGAACGACGAGTACGCGAGCTGGAGGAGAAAATGGAGGAATGGCAACAGAAGCGCAAGGATGCCGGCGACGCCAGAGTGCGACTGAACTCCGTGGCCGATGAGGTTGCGTCTGCACGCCGGAGCCTCGAGGTTGATCTAAAAAGTCTACCCTCTCACCCCATCCCCGAAGATGAGCATAGTTCAATCAAGCTGAACGGGGTACCTCTTCCCATCATAGAAGACGTGACTCCTACTTCGGCCGAGATACCAATCACCGCGCAGCCCGACCCAGCATTGCAACAGCAGTTCTTGGCTCTCCAGGAAACTCACAACGCGACGCTGGCTGATCTTTCATCCGTGACTTCAAAGTACCGCGACGCGCTCCGCGAGATTTCGGATCTTGCTGCTCAGATACAAGAAGCGAAACTCAGCAATGCCTCCGAGGTATCAGTCGACTCCCCCACGACGACTGAGCGATCCCTCGACCTACCAACTCCTAGCCCTGCACGAAGGCGAATGCCAAGTAATGGTCGTCTGCGGGAGCCCAGCGAGCCTCAATACAATGCCGCTGGGCGCCGCCTTTTTTTCCGGCAAGCGGCCTCAACAGAATCGCTCCACTCGAGGTTTGTCCAGTAACTTGAAAATGCAACCTGTCTACTAACAGAGCAGTTCTAGGTCGCTTTCGCAATCGCAATCGCTTTCACAGGAGCTCTCCTCGGTGCACTCGCGCAAAACCTCTTCTTCAAGTCATAGCTCTTCCCATTCGCGCTCAGAATCGAATTCGACATCGACGTTGAATTCCTTGCTGCTTGGAACGCGGCCTAATCTATCGATATCTCTACCTAATGGAAATTCTGAACGCTCTGTCTCTAGTCTCGAGACAGAGATCATGCGTTTGCAGGAAGTGTTGAAAGAGCGGGAGTCGGAGATTATGGCTCTGGAGGCGTCACTCAAGCAGACGCAGGATGACAGGAGCACGGCCTCTTCTCCAGCTATCGTCACGCCCGCGGATGGGTCACCAGAAACGGTGCCTGCCCAAATGAATGGCCATCACTCTGACGAGGCCCACCTCTCACCAAAGACCCTCAGTCACTTCAATCACATCCGAAAAAGCATGGAGCTCAATCTCAATGGGCACGGCATAGTTGATCTTGGAGACTCGGAGTCTGAGAGGAACGGCTCATCAGTGAATTCTGACACGGACGAGTCCCTAGAACGGCTTAACGAGCTAATGTTGTACGTGTGTTCTCCTCAATCGTTTGTAGTTTCCGACAGCTTTTCAGGTCTATGGCGGCGAAAGAGTCTCAGCATCGTGAGATGGTTGAGAGTCTCAACGGCCAGCTCACACAAGTGAAACGTCAACACGACGAGTTGACTGCTTTGTCCCGCGATCAGGTATTATTCATTTGGCCTATGTTCAACACATCTCATCTTTTCATTAGGCCGTGAACATGTCTTCCGAGATGGCCAATCTCCGCAGGAGTTATGACCAAGATCTTGAAGCGCTCGAAGAAGTGCGAAAGCATGAAGTTGAGCTGTTGGAAGCCCTCGAAAAAGTTAACAAGGATCACGCTGCCGCTGTCGAGGACCTGCGTACAGAGCATGTCGAGGCCCTCAAGGCCAAGGAGGCCGAACTCGATGGCCTGATGTCTCGCATGAAGGAGGAGCACGAAGCCGCCGTTGGGTCGCTGCGCGAGGAGTTGGTCGTTGCGTCGGCGACTCTCGAACAGGTCCACCGGGATCACGAAGCTGCCTTTGGCAAGCTCCAGGCGGACCACGAGGAGGAACTCGCTCGTCGCTTGCAGGAGGCCAGTGACATCCTGTCTCAAACCAAAGGCGAGCACGAAAGCGCCGTTCGTAAACTCGTCGCTGAGCACGAGGAGGTCATCAAGCAAAAGGAGGCGGAGGCTTCTTCTGTCCTTCACAAGACAGAGGAGGATTACTACAACGTCTTGACCAAACTTCGAGGAGACCATGCTTCTGCGCTGGAGAAGCAGGCTGCTGATGCTGCTGTGACCTTGGACCGGATGAAGGAGGAGCATGCAGGCGCACTTCGGATCCTGGAAATTTCTCGGGAGGGCTCACTGTCGGAATCGCACTCATCCCAGATGGTCGCGCTGCAGAACCTGCAGGAGGAACACACTGCTGCTACCAGTCGCAAGGAAGCCGCATTTGCCGAAGAGATTGAACGCTTGAAATCGGAACACACCCGCGTTCTATCGACGAAGGAGGAGGACTTTACTCTTCAACTCGACAGGGTCCGATCTGAGCACGAGGGCGTTCTAATGCGGCTCAAAGAGGAATGGCGGGTTGAAGGCGAGCGTCTCAATGCCAGTCTTATCGCTGCCAAGGAAGAAGCGGCCTCTGCGGCCTCTGCTACTAACGCCAATGCCAAGGGCGAGTTGGAAGCAGCCATCCAGCAGACGAAGGAGCAGCACGCTGCTGTTCTGGAGGAGATGGGACGCTGCAACGATGAGGAGCTTGCGCAGTTGAAAGACACGCACTCTGCTTCTCTGAAGACTTCGATCGAGGATTCCGAGGCTAAGCTTCTGGCTCTGACTCAGACTCACACGGAGGAGACTGTCAGGCTAAAGGCGGAACATCAACAAGCTGTCGCGGACCTGAACTCTACTATCATTGCTCTGCAAGAGGAACACCATTCCGCTCTAGAGCAAGCTCGGTTACAAAGCGAGCAGGCTCTGGCGGCGGAGAAGGAGACTGTGACTGCCGTCCTGGAGGATCTCAAACGCCAGCACGAGACAGAGTTGGCTACTCTTCGCAAAGATCATGATCTGCTGGTAGCGGAGGTCGAGGCCCACAAGGCCGCCGCTGATGAGTGGTCACTTGCTCGAGAGCAGACGCACGAGAACCACGAGCAAGCCGCCGCGGAGAGCTCGAGGACTATTACGGGCCTACAAGAGCAGGTAGTGACGTTCGAGAACGAGCGAGACGAATTGGCCGTGGAAGTCGCAAGGCTTCGGGCGGAACTCGACACGTTTAGGAACGAACAATCTAAACTTATCCAGGAAGCGTCGAAGCGGGAATCACTCGTCGGAGAGCTGGAGCGACATCGTTCTGTCCTTGCAGAGATGCAGGATAACCTACAAAAGGTCAAGGACGAGAAGGATACGCTGCAGGTGGAGAAAAGTCGCTCTGATACGCTTTTACGGGAACTGCAGGCTCAGCTGTCTCGTAGTGCATCGCCGCCTAATGGGCGACCGACACAAGATCGGTCTGTTTCGTATACTCGTGGGAACGGAATGTCACCTATGAAACTCCCCCCTCCTACACCACCACCGTCTGTTCCTCCTCCGCCGGCTCCTCGTGATGTTGGCGCCAGTATATCATCTACGACATCGTCGGCCATGAGTTCGTCGACTTCATCACGGGAATCTCAAGCGGACTCTCCGTCAACGTCTATTGGACCTGGCTCTGTACTAACTGGGTCTGCACCTGACCTGAAAAAGATTGAAGCCCAGGCCAAGCTGCTTGATGAGCAGGAGGCGATGATCAAGACGCTCAACAAGCAGCTGACCCACTGCGAGAGTGATCTGCAGACGCATATGGATTTGGTTAGCACGCTTGAAACGTCGCTCGGTGATTCTGAGAAGAACTGTATGTGTTTCTTTACCTGATCTGACGAAGATGGTATTGATTTGAGTTCCTAGTGCGCAAGGCACGGATGCACGCTACAGAGCTCGCTCGGGAGCGGGATACGCTGAATACAAAGCTGGAGGGACTGCGGAACGAGCTGGCTGAGACTAAGCGGGAGGTGGTCAATGTCCGCAAGTCGATTGTCGAGGAGAAGCAGTCTTACGAGCAGAAACTCGACGAGGAGCGGAGAGCAAAAGAACGGGCACGCCAACAGCTAGACTCGCGTATGGACGAGCTAACATCGAAGCGCAAGTCCAAGTTTGCATGTCTATGATGTATCTGTCTGGTTTGCTTTCACGATTGTTTTCTTGTTTTCCTTATCCTATCTATTCACTGTACACACTCGTTGGATTTCTATCACTCTCTTTCACGGCTTATACTCATGTCCTCTCCCTCCCCATCGCGGTCCGCTCATTCGTAACCTTATTTTCTTCGCGCTGTTTTATTATAGGTTGCTATTAGCGATACCCCACATTTACCTAGTTGTTTTTATGAATTTCTATACCTCTCCCGTTATATGTAGGGGATATATATGTTACATGCTACGCGTTCGCTGTTCAATAAATGGAATCTGGATTGTAGTCAAGGCGTTGATAATTGACGCGAGCGCGCCCGAGGACTACCGCGGTGGGGTTCGGGTCATGGTACTACCACCGAAGCCACGTGGGGGGGGAGGAAACCTTACCCCACACTCGTAAATCAATCAATGGGGTCCGCTCCAACAAATTATTTTCGCGCCCACCTAACTGCCACAAACAACTCTCACTCTCACCACCAGCATCTTCGATGGCAGCCAGTCTCGTCTCCCGGGCCCAGCCAGCATTCCGCACTCTTGCCGCGCAGTCGATGCAGCGGCGGTTCATGTCGGCGCCCCGGACGCTGCCTGCGTTCTCGATGGAGGGCAAAGTCTGTCGTTGTCGTCGTCGCCTTGTGAAGGTTTATTGAGGTGCTATCCTAGGTTTGTGTGGTCACCGGCGCTGCCCGTGGTCTGGGAAACGAGTTCTGCAAGGCAATGGTGCAGTCGTGCGTTTCCTCTCTGTTGCTCCTGACGCGCTTTGACGCTTGGTCGTTGCAGAGGGTGCAGTACGCTGGCCATCGTGGATTTAAAACAGGAAGAGGCGAGCAATGCCGCGCAAGAGCTCTCTTCGTATGCCTGTTGTGCGTGGATAAACTATGTTGTGCTTGCTCTCACCCGCGTTCTGCAGCGACGAGCGGGCTGACGCCGTCCGATGTCAACTATATCGGTCTGGGATGCGACGTATCATCCGAAATTTCAGTACAAAAGGCATTCTCCGAGGTGATCAACACGTATGGCCGAGTAGACTCGGTCGTCGCTTCGGCTGGTAAATTTCCCCCTTCCTCCTCCGTGCTATGACTAAGCGTCGCCAGGTATCGTCGAAAACTACTCTGCCTTTGAGTGCGTCGCCGCCTTGCTCCAACGTTTGATGTGTCTAACGTGTTCCCCCGGCAGTTACCCGTTTGACCGCATAAAGCGGCTTTATGATATCAACGTGCACGGCGCGTTCTTCACCGCCCGTGAAGCCGCTCGGAACATGATACCCCAGGGCGGCGGCTCTATTGTTCTCGTGGCTAGCATGAGTGCCAATGTTTGTCCTGTTTTTGCCCTGTCACTCCCCCCCACACACTAACGTTATTTGTTCCCTAGATCATCAACATTCCCCAGGTTTGTATATCGTGCCCGCCGACCCCCACATTTTGTTCTCATCATCTCCCCCACAGCCGCAAACCCCATATAACGCGTCAAAAGCTGGTACGTTTGATCTCATCATCGCCACCACTTACCCACTTTCCCCCTCAGCTGTCCGCCACATGGCCTCGAGTTTGGCTGTCGAGTGGGCAAAGAGCAATGTCCGCGTCAACTGCCTGAGTCCTGGGTACATGGCGACCAAGCTCACCAAGACGATCTTGGAGCACGACCCAGAGTTGAAGGTGTGTGTGTCTTATGCCTTTCATCACGGGGGCGCGGAGTTTGACGTGTTGTAGGCCACATGGGAGCGGCTGACACCCATGGGCAGGATCGGAGATCCCGATGATCTGTCGGGCGCGATTGTGTACCTGGCGAGCGACGCGTCGAGGTTTATGACGGGCTCGGAGATACGCGTGGATGGAGGGTATTGTATTGTTTGATTCAAATGGCGGCTTTTGGTTTTGGATTTTAGACAGTATAGAGGTACATTACGATGGGGGAGGTTGTACTTGCGGGTCTCTCTTTATTTTTCTTTAATAATGTCGATTGCTTTGCTTTTTACTGGCGTAGAAAGAGGGAGCTATCACCGACAAGCCCGATTAGGGTCAACGCGTTTTGCCTCCGCCCCTCACGCAAGAGGACCACGATAGAGCAATCAGCGGCACATCAATGCTCGCGTGGTTCTCGCGTGAGTATCGCGTGTCGCGCAGGGAAGTCAGCCGGCATTTGCGGCATCCAGCGGTGGCGAAGCCGGTCGTCTGTGGCCAGCGCATATTGCTCTCATCATTCTCGGCAAAGGTAGACATTGAGCACATCTCTCTCTGGGTGACTGTGGTACTTAAGTGTGTTCTTGGTCCCGGTTACGGTGAGAATATCCACGACGGAGGTGACTAGAGTCGTTGTGTTCTGTCACTCATCACACAAAAAATATACTCATAAGGGTGCTCCTTTTGTTCGCAATGAATAGCTCTGCGTGTTCTTCTATTACTAGACATACGCTTCGAATGTTATATGCTCAATGTCCGGCACTCAGCATGCCGACTGACTTCCCTGCGCGACACGCGGTATTCACGCGAGAAACACGCGAGCATTGATGTGTCGCTCATTGCTCTATCGCGGTCCTCTTGCCCTCACGATCGCGTTTACTTTGGCTGGTTGTTCGCGTTCTATATGAGAGTAACAAGCATCATCAGAACTCTCATGATCTACTGCGCGCGGTGTTGACGATTTCGTGATATGAGCCCAACGTGTTGTGGATCGTCGCGATCTTCCGGCCTTGTCAATAGGTAAGCTTGGACTAAAAGAAGTTTAAATGAGGTGGAAATGACACAGATGGAAGGATCACTTGGATTTTGGCGAGGCAAGCTGTCTTGGCACTCGAGAAAGCGAGGTGAGAATGCAGTGGCTGCTCAGGCCCATATCTCATAGTGAGCACTCCAATCACAAAGCTGCTGTTTGACTGCCGGCAGGCCTTTTTAAAGACGCGAAAGTAACGCGTCTCTTTCCAAGGTCAACACAGATTGCAGGCTCTTCATGCGCGTGCACTCCATGGGCATCCTACAGATCTATTTTAGGTTCCATCGTATTGCAACGTTTTTTGCCCTATAGCTTGAGGACCGTTGGATCAGGCAAGTATTACCGGGATTTGCGCCTGCACGCATTCCGGAGATCCACCTCAAGGTGATACGCTCCATACAGTAACGGGGTCGGATTTTAGCGTTAACGTCACTGAAGCTGTATGTTTCCCCCCTGAAGTTTTTCTGACAGTACCCTCGAAGATTTATGAGGAGCACGACAACCTGTCAACCGCGTTCAGCGCAAGGGCTGCTCCACACTGATCTATAGAATCTCTCCAACTTCGCAGCTTCGAACGTTGACCTTTCGCAGGTCCTGTCCTTTTCTGAACGCTACTTGCTCCGATATCCCTGGACGTTTCATGCGGGTGAGATCCGAATTCAAGCGTGGTCCTTGCACAATCTCACCTTAAAAAGTCAAGTGCATGAATGCAGCGCGAGGCGGATAACGTCATCTGAGATAGGGGCGCGGCGCGTTATTCGCTTCCTCGCCTTCTTAAACCACCACCACCACCATTGTCGCCTCATGTCCAGCAACAACAAGGACGGCCCATCGTCCACGTTCGAGTTCACCAAACGGAAAAGATGGGCGGATCTCCTCATCACGGAGTTAGCGGACACCATCATTATCGTTCTTTCCACGGACTGCAAGATTCTTTATTGTGGTACCTCTGTTCATGAGCTGTTGGGCTGGCGGGATGCGGATCTCTTGAATCGCGATTTCGGTGATTTGATTTCTCGTAGGTTGCCCTTGACTTTCTACAAGGTATACCGAGTCTCAGAATGACTTGGACAGCGGACGATGTGGACGCCTTCCGAACGACGTTCCAAGCTGGAAGCGAGTTCATGGTGTACACCAAGCTCAAGACGAGGGATCCGATGTACCCGCCCTCATTACTGTTTGAGATCAAGGCGCACCCGCAGATGTCGTTCATCATCGCGATGGCACGTCCCTATCCCAGCCGGAACGCTGCGATGTAAGCCTTCTAACGCCTCTCTACTCGCGTGTTTCTCAAGCTTATGAAGGCTAAACACATTCCTTGACCTCAAGGTGGAGAACGAGCGCCTCCAGCGGCGCTTGCGCGAGTTGACAGGAAATGCACCAGGAGCGTTGAATGTCTCGCCTGTGGTGTCGAACAGGTATCCGCCGAATCCCGGACCGCTCCCTTTGTATACGTCAACGAGTCTCAGCGTGGGCGGTTACGACAATGACCGCGTGCGGACGCCTGTAAGGAGCAGCTTTGATGGCGGCGGAGGTGGCGTAAATCTTGGACCCCCGACCTCGCTCTATTCTACGAACACGCTGGCGGATCATCTGGAGGAAGAAGATGGCTCGAAGAAGAAGAAGGTATGACGAGTTTTTGTATCGTGATTGTCCGCTGACCAGATTTTTCAGGCTAAGAAAACGCATAGTTCAGACCAATATGTCTGCGTGACGTGTGGCAGGACGGATTCACCAGAGTGGAGGAAGGGACCGTTGGGTCCCAAGACACTGTGTAACGCTTGTGGGCTGCGATGGGCCAAATCGGTTAGAAAGAGCGACGAGACTTCGCATGCTGCCGCGGAGGGCGGTGAAATCACTTTAAGCTGAGACTGGGATAGACGGACATTTATTTCTTGGAAGGGCTCACGGTTGGTATTGTAAATTCGACTATTGCATAGCATATTCACGGTGTATTCACGAGCTTAGTATTTACATGTATCAACACACTGTATATTAGATAGGTATACCTCGACGGACACGTAGATTCAATGAAGATATGATGGGTTGAGGACGTTCACGGACATATCTCTTTTTTTTCATCTGATTATGCGCATCTTTTCACCATGATATTCGTTTCCTTATTTAAGCAATAGTTCAGGACTCCTTTGCTTGTGATTGTGCAACAGAATCGAAGTTTTCTTTGGTCCTCGAATCTTGACGCCTTCACTACTACTAACAGTCTGGGACAGCGCACTGGGCGCCTTTAAACGAGGCGGCTGCTTGCTTCTGCATTCTCCAGCAGAGGGTTCCCTACATAGGCTTTCAGAGTCATGATAACCGCGAAAGATGGTCGGTAGTGGCGTGAGAGCTCCAAGACTTGAGCGAGACGCAAAAACAACGCCACACAAGTCCCAAGTCTTTCAGGACGGAGGCATACTATTTTTAGATGGGTTCACACTCACAAAAACAGTGAATATTTGGCATCACATTCGCGTTGTAATACAAGCTTAAGGTCATAGGTATCTTCCATTTTAACGTACACCAGACAGCTGCGATATTTTTCGTGCACGCAACTTCAAGACTTGAGGGGCGATGGTAAAGGCTGCTTCGCCATTTGAGTTGCTACGCGTCCAGAAACTTGAAACTGGCCTCCTTATCCGTGGGTCTTATGGAGGAGTTCCATTTGTCACTGCCAATACTCATCGCTCCCAGCTGAGTGGAGACATGCGTACTCCAGCGCGGGAGGTAGATACCGAGGTTCGAAGGAGGAGCAGGAGCAGGAGCGAAGAGAAAAGCTATTGCGACATACGGGGCCTTTTGATGAAGGCTTTCCAGTCTTTTGTGACTTGAACAACGAGCGGCGCAGCGCTTGGATCCACCTCTTGAGCATTCATAATCAATCCTTATACCTGCGTAGCCTTCATAGACAAGAGGAGGGTTTACCTCTACAATTTCTTGTCTTTAACGGCATGTACGAGAAAAGTCTCTGAATTATAGGGGGTTCACAAGAATGTGATGAAAGGAATGACGCCGAGGGATGATTGCTGGGATGGCGAATTGACCGGAAATTCCTTTCTCGACACGCTTGGTGGCAGGCTTTTCGCATCTAACTTAGACCATTGTATACCTTGTTGCGACGTGCTGAATAATGGTCGGAACTGGGTGGAGATTCCAACACGGAAGCGTTACGCGTCGCTTCGGCGTGGTCCATTGGAGCCAATATCCTTAACCTTGACGCGTTTCGGATTCCTGAGCGCTGGTTGAGTCATGATCCTCTAGCCTGGAGTACTCCTGGAGTGGATTGGAGCGACAAAGGAGAGTTGGCGATGTAAGAAGTCCCCAATACTACTGCCTAAAGTGTCGCGACGTTGGGCCGTGAGCAGCAGTAGTAGCTATTAGTATGAAGGATGTTAACGGGAGGAAGTTTAGCCAAACAAGGAAGCAGGTCTTATCTCTTCTTCGTTGTACATCCTCCCAGAGTTGTCCCAGAGCTCCCGACTCCCACATCCCACCACAGTAGCCGTGATTGCCTACATACTGATCCGTTCTGAGCTCTCTTGAGCGGCCAGTTCGCGTATGCTGACTTGGAAATTTTTCTATCTATACCATGACTCAGCTCTCAGCGCTCGCGTCTTCAACGACCGGCTGGTTTACGGCTAGTCATCTGCCTCGGTCAGAGCTAATTATGGCCAGCTCCCCGTTATAAAAAGGCAAGGGGGTTGAAGGCACTACCAACGCTTGCACCCCATGTCTCTGTTCGCACCTGCTGCCGCCCCACCCTCGAAGCTCGGTATCTATCGCGTCTTGGCGTCCCGCGCTGGAGTGCGCGTGTCGCCGCTCCAACTGGGCGCGATGAGTATTGGCGATAAGTGGAACCACGTAATGGGCTCCATGGACAAAGAGGCTAGTTTCAAGCTGTTAGACACGTACTTTGACCTTGGAGGCAACTTTATCGACACGGCCAACAACTAGTGCGTAGCGTTGTTTCCTGAAAATGATTGGTAACTCACTTGCGTTCAGTCAAGATCAATCTTCTGAGCAGTTCATCGGTGAATGGGCGGAGAAGAGAGGAATTCGCAATCAGCTTGTCATAGCCACGAAGGTATGCACAGTGGCCCAGACCTGACATTCTTCCGTCTTCTAACACATTATTGTAGTACTCCATCAACTACTTCCGTGGTGACGATTCTGTTGCACAGAAAGTCAACTTTGTCGGTAATAGTTCAAAGTCCATGCACATTTCCCTCGAAGCATCGCTCAAGAAACTTCGCACTACATACGTCGATATCCTCTACGTCCACTATTGGGACTACGAAACTTCCATCGAAGAAGTCATGGACAACCTGCACGCCCTCGTGCTCTCAGGCAAAGTTCTCTACCTCGGGATATCCGATACCCCAGCATGGGTCGTATCACAAGCGAACCAGTACGCTAAAGACCACGGGAAAACGCCTTTCGTTATCTATCAAGGCCTGTGGAACGTCTTAAACAGGTCGTTTGAGCGAGAGATCATACCCATGGCGCGTGCACAGGGTATGGCTCTCGCGCCGTGGAGCGTGCTGGCTGCTGGGAAGCTGCGAACAGACGCGGAGGATCAAAGAAGGAAGGAGAGCGGTGAGGGAGGGAGGACTATGAATGGCCCTTGGGAGCGCAGCGAAGCAGAGATTAAGATGTCTAGGGCTTTGAAGAAAGTTGCTGCTGAAGTCGGCGTCAAGAATATCACATCCGGTAAGGCTTTTCGCATTCAGATTTCACTATGGCATTGATGTATTTGTAATAGTGGCTATCGCGTATGTCATGCACAAGACAACGAACGTGTTCCCAATCATTGGGGGCCGCAAGGTCGAGCACTTGAAGGACAACATAGAGGCATTGGACATTTCGCTATCCCCAGAACAGATCAGGTATCTTGATGGTATCAATCCATTCGATCCTGGATTCCCGACCACAATGATTGTATGTCTTGATTATTTTCAACATCCATAGCACCGGAAAACTGACCCGCGCGTAGGGCGACGGCACTGATTACAACCGCTTCTTAGCTTCGACGGCTCGAATGGCGAAACAGCCTTTGGCGCCACCCATTACACCTTGAGTCGACACTCTACCACAATTGTTCGGATGTACAAGGAATGCTGATATGTTCGTAAACTCCTGTTGATTTAATATAAATTCTCTTCACGGGAATTCGCCATCATCCTTTCCACAATTTTAAACACTCTTGGTCATTCATACAAGGTAAGTATAGTTACGACTCTGCCAATATGGCCCCCTCAGGATTTGATAGGCGGAGCCAAAGGCTGTCTCGCAGTTTGCGCCACAATCGACATCATGAAGGGAGTTGTCGTGCCATCACCCTAAAAAAAATAGTTGGAAACAGTGCAAAGCAGCGATGGAAGAGTGCATGACATACGAAGAGATTGTGCGGGAACCCGGGATCAAACTGGCTGATGCTGTCGATGTACTTGATCTGTTCCGGGGAAAGCGAAACATCCAATGCCTCCAGATTGCCCTTCAAATGCTCGACTTTACGACCACCGATGATGGGGAATACGTTGGTGGTTTTGTGCATGACGTAGGCGATAGCGACTACGGATTCCAGCATCAGGACGGCAAGTCTTGGAAACAGATCGAAAGGACGTACTAGACGTGAGGCTCTTCGCTCCAACATCTGTAGCAACCTTCTGCAAAGCCCTCGACATCTTAATCTCGTCTTCGTTGCGCTCCCAAGGACCTGAGAACGAACGCCCGCCCTCGCCTGTCTCCTTCCTCTTCTGCTCCTCCTCGTCAGATCTCAATTTGCCGGAAGCCAACACACCCCAAGGTGCGAGCGCCATACCCTGCGCGCGAGCCATCGGGATGATTTCGCGCTCAAACGACCGGTCAAGCACGTTCCAAAGACCTTGGTAAATGACAAAGGGCGTCTTGCCGTGGTCCTTCGCGTACTGGTTCGCTAAACAGACAATCCAAGCTGAAGTGTCGGAGATCCCGAGGTACAGCACCTTGCCCGACACGACTAGATTGTGAAGGCTGTCCATGACTTCTTCGACAGAGGTTTCGTGGTCCCACCAGTGGACGTAGAGGATGTCGATGTATGTGGTGCGAAGCTTCTTGAGCGATGCGTCGACGGAGAGGTGCAGAGATTTGGTGTTGTTCCCGACGTAGTTGATTTTCTGGGCAATCGAATCGTTACCGCGCATGTAACTGTTAGTGTACTAATGGAATTCATGAGGAAATCGCGAGAGTCTAGGACGAATATGGTATTACTTTTGTGGCAATGACAAGCTGGTCGCGAATGCCGCGCTTCTCAGCCCACTCGCCGATGAATTCTTCAGAGGTCTGATCTTGGCTACACGACATTTCAGGAATGTCAATCACACATTGTAACGGAAGAAACGTACTAGTTATTGGCGGTATCGATGAAGTTGCCGCCAAGATCAAAATACGCGTCCAAAAGCTTGAAGCTGGCGTCCTTGTCCATGGATCCGAAGCCAAGCGATTCCCACTTGTCGCCAATGCTCATCGCTCCAAGTTGTATGGGCGATACATGCACCCCAGCGCGAGAGGATAAGACTCGGTAAACACCGAGCTTTGAGGGAGGTGAAGGCGCAGGTACCAGGAATTGAGCGGCCATGTCGAAGTGATAAGCTGTTGGATGTCAGAATACTTGTCCTCTTTTATAGTTCACAGCGCCGAAGCGCCTGGAAATATCCCAGTAAGCCCGGCATTTTTAAAAATACCACTATCATCTGCTTGCGTGTCCTACCTACTAGAATTGGGAGGCGCATCCGTGAATCCGGAATGTAGGCTTACTCATGCGTCCTTGAAGTGAATTGAAAGAAGACAGCGTTCGCGTAAAAATGGGCAAGATGAACCTTAGAGATCAACAGACAGGAGCGCTCGTCATCGTTGCCGATGATCTTGTCATCCGAAACTGCAAATAGGGATACGCTGCTAAAGCGCTTCCCCAGACCCTCCGAAAACAGAAAAGGCGGACATAGAGTCGGCCAGAGCGAGAAAGTCACGGCTCACTGCTGGACAAGTTGACTAGACTGTTCGGTGAAGAGTGGGAGAGTTTTTTCCAATGACAAAAGGCTGGGTCGCATTCCAAAGATCAACGTTCAATGGGGCCATTAGTTTTATCGACCAAGAACGAAAGTCAATCTTGGTTTTGCGTCTAGAGGAAAATTGTGACGCGTGTTAGTGCCACTGTTTTCATTGTTGATTTGCGATGACCAGTAGCCTTCAAGTCGATCAGGCGGGTAAGCACCACAATGGCTCGAACACCGGAGCCTTGGAAAGGCGGTTGACAGTGGCCAAAGGGAGATACCGTGTCTCATCTTGGTGCCGATGCCGAGCTCTCGGCAGCGACGCGCAATCCCATGGGATAGTCAAGCTAGGTGGGTCAATATGCCGTCGACGCGTTCTGACTTGAAACCCGTTTCCTAGTATACCTCTTCCTGTCCTCTCACCCAGAATGAAGCTTCTTTTGAGCGGAGCCACAGGTGCAGGTTAGTATCTATGTTTCTCGACGCTCTACAAGTCTTAATTGAAAGACCCACAGCCGGTAGCCAAATACTTCGTTCAGCACTTGCTGATCCCGATGTAACGAAGATAACTATTTTGTCCCGGCGCCCTCTCCCCTCGTGGCTCCCCATCCCTTCCCCCGACAAACCCACCGAAGTCATCGTCCTCCCTGATTTCCAGCAATACCCCGTAGATATCCAAAAGAAATTGGCGGACCACGACGCGTGTATCTGGGCGCTAGGCTGCTCATCCCTGGGCATGTCAGAAGCAGACTATACGCGCATCACATACGACTACGTCGTGTCAGCCGTCGAAGCGCTGCGGGAAGGGGGCATCGCCCAGTCTCCCACGGCAACCCCCTTCAGATTTGTGTTCATCTCCGGGGAAGGTGCGGATCCGGAAAAGACCAACATACAAATGTTTGGTAGAGTCAAGGTAACGAGCGTCTTGAGTTTGAATAATGATGGGATACTAAAGATTCATCTTATAGGGCCGCACTGAGAAATTTCTGACGAGTCTACCTGCTGAATCCAATATCAAGGCATCCGTCTACCGTCCGGCGTACTTCTTCCCATCCAACCCGGACGACAGGAGGCATACGCGAGGCGCTCTTTTGCGAGCGCTGGATTGCGTCGCGGCCCCAGTCTTTCGTACCTTGACGCCCTCACTGTATAGCCCGATCCAAGACTTGGGCAAATTTTCTGTGGAGCTGGCTAAAGGCCGGTGGAAGGAGGAGACAACGTTCCCAAATGTGAGGATGAGAGAGCTGATGAAGCAGTTGTAGAAATGGCGTCGGATTGGCGCTGCCCCAATATTGTTCTGTGAAGATTTACTTTCAGTATTTAAGTTAGGCGTTGCAGAAAGGCTTGAGCGGCGCGTTAATGGCGCCATACGCTGATGATTTATAACACAGAAGCTCCTTCATCTAAGACTCGTTTATCTGTGAACGAATTGAGTACATACACATCGTACGAAAAGGCGATGCGGGCCGTCAATCGATAGTCTTGGTCGGTCGAAAATGTGAAATAATGCAGAATCTACTGCCAATTGCCATGCGTCAATCAGATGCTTTCAATCTGGCTTCCCGCAAAGAATCCCTTTCTTCCTTCAAATCCGCAATTTCTTGCAGATCGATAACCTTAAACGGCCACGTCAACCAGTTACCGCCACTTCTCAAGCTGCGGCAGCCAATATCTTGAAGCAGTTTGTCTATATACTGCGGCCACCTGCACAGACCCACAATCAATCATCGAATACAAAAAGCAGGTGGAGGAAGGAGAACGCACGAAAAGAACTCGATTCCAGTGCTATAACTCTCGTTGATCCACAGCAGCTGATCCGGGAAACGCTTGCGCATCCATCGCCCAGTTCTGTCGCCTTCTTCTATGGCCTCCTCTGGCGAGGATGGCGCGCGCTGCAGCTCGCCTTGAAAATACGCGGATATCCAGTGAGCGGTGACTTCGTATGCGTAGCCGTTGTTCGTCGTGAACTACTCTTCGTCAATTGGATGAAAAACTGAATTGAGCAAAGGAACATACGACAGCCCCATTGATAGCGAAGTTCTTTTGCAGAACGTTCTTGGCCGGAACGATTCCGCGGTAGATGGACGCCGCCCATTGTTCTTGTTGAGGATGGGCTGGGGGTGGATCGGCGAGGGAGGCGTAATTCCACTCGTCAGCAATCGGTGCTTTGCGTGGCGGATGTCGGGTAATCCCGAGGTCTTCAGCGGTCTTTTCTGTTGATGCTTAATTGTCACTTCGAATGCACCAATGTTGAAATTATACTCACGATCGAAGAGACCTTCCCAAGACGAGGAATAACCCGTTGCGAGAATGATCGCATCCGCGTGTAGCGTACTGCCGTTATTGAGCGCCACGCCCGTTCCGTCAGGTGTGTAGCCAGTTACTTTGCCCGAGATCAACTCGATTTGGCCAGCATTTACGAGCGAGTAGAAGCTATCGTCACGCTTAGCGCCTTCGTCACTCGTATGGACGCTCCAGAACAGTGAATGGGTCCGGCGCAGGGGAGAATTAGGTGGTACTTCAAAGGCTTTATACTATGCAAGGGTGAGCGACAAACAAAAAAGAACAATCAGGACAGGACGTACGGAGCGATTTTGGAGGAACCTCCAGAATGAGTGAACGAATTTGCTTCCGAGCCAGGTGTTGTGGAGGAAGCGTCTGCCTAGAATATCAAAGATTGTTTAATGAATGAACAACAGCTCGAACTAACTCAAGTCTTGTATTCAGATCTATCGTAGGCCCCATGACTGACAGGAATCTTGGCGAATATTAATCACTGACATGGCAATTTCAATTTATTATGAGACTAACCGGCTCTTGCGTATAAAGTCGGGCAAGGGAGTGGAAACAGCGAGAAAACCATTTGCTTTATGGAACACGACGGTGACCTTTCGGCCTTGGTTGGCGAGAAAGGACGCTGCACTAAAAAAAATCGATTGAGCTAGCCGGATAAGATGAAAAAGACGCGAGATACTCTTGAGCGGATTTTCCTCCGCCAACAACCACTACGTGATGAGGGTTATCAGGCTTAATGGATATGGGTTGTACCGCCGTCAGCAGGTCGTCCAAGGAGGCAGCAAAGTTTCGCGAATGAATGATGAGCCCTTTGAATCCAACGTTATCTGCTGCGGCTTGAGACAAGTAGGAAGGTATTTTCGGCGTTTCGCAGCCCTATTATTGTCAATCAGTGGATGTACGGCCCGAAGAGCTCGCAGGATGACATACCCCGGTACATAGAACGAGACGAGAGAACTTGAGGACTTCTTGAGAAAGCGTCATTGTATTCCGCACAGTGACAGACCAAGGAGAGAACTCGTCGTCTGTACGTTCTATCTGAAGCACCTCTGTGTTGTAACGGATTGCGTTCTTGAGAAAGCGTTCACTGAAGGTCTGCATGTAATCGCGCATATCCTCGCCCTGCAGACGTCCACCAGTCTTGGAAGAATCTGCAGGTGGAGGCATAGCCATCGGCGAGAATTGAAATTCTCCGTGAACACTACGAACGCAGATCATGAGTACAGACTTGATTCAAGCGCGAAAAAAGTACCCACTTGTTGATCGTAAGTCCTTTATATACACGCTTCTCGCTCCAAACGCCGCCTGGCGTCTGGTCACGCGAGATTATTTGGACATTGAATCCGTCCTGGCGAAGGACGTGTGCAGTGATGAGCCCTGCAGCGCCAGAGCCTATGACACCAACGTTCGAAGCCATGGCTTGTCAACGTTAACGGAACGAGAGGGGACAATATATACTCTAGAATCCACAATTCATACGCTAGAATCTAAAACTGATGTCTTCGTGGTACTGGTTCCATCTGGAGAAAGCAATCCCGAATAGAGACGGAACGAGGTAAGCTAGCCATAAGACGCGTTGCGTTGAATTGAGAACTTGTGAAGCTAATCAAAACTCGGATAATAGGGCAAAAGCAGATCAAAGTTGATGATGGAAAAGATGGTGTTGGATGGTGACCCTGAGTAGCTGGAAAAGGCAAGATCACGTGCGAGGCCGTATAGGGTTGGGGTCACATTGTGGTTAGGGTTTTTCCATAACTACTACCATCTCACCAGGATGCCGCCCGTTGAACAAAGCGATGGCGCTGGCAGCAACAACAAGAAACGCGGGATATTCAGCGTTGATGGAGCATCTGTTGTTTTTTCCTTCCACAAGTCAGTCACGGAAGGAGCCCGCGACGTATTATTTACAAAGATAGAGGTAACATTGACCTTTGTGGCGTCAATATCGGTCTGAATGGGGATACTAGGAAAATGACGGAGAAATGACTGATGAGGAGGAAGGAGCAGACGTTCTTCTGTACGATCCAAAGAGGACGAATGCGGCACTTCTTAGAACTGGCTATGGCGCGCATTCCAACCACAAACTACGCGATCTATGGCTCATACCGGTTTCCCACATCAAACATTCCATTCAAAAACGGTCTTTCGAACTACTCTCTCCGCGTAGGCAGGCCATGCCCGGTCCTGGTACCGGACGGTCAGTTTACTTGTTCTCTTTTAGTCGCGTCTGTGACTCACCCCCCGCCCAGGCAACGCGTAGAATTCTCGCAAGAAGACAAAGAAAATCTTGCGAAGTATCTTGCCTGTCGCGTTCCCGTTCCTGCCCAGGGTGGACTCCAGGGCAAGATTCTCTACAAGGAGCTGGTTAAACTTCACCAGGTTGACCCCAAGGAATATGAATGGGTAAAGCGTCATTCTTGGCAATCTTGGCGAGACCAATACAAGCACAATCAGGCCTACTACCACGCGCTTATCGCTGATTTTGTTAGCCAATCTCCTAATCATGACCGCCATCGTTATTTCCGTACGCGAGAGCTGAACCGCGGCGTCAAGCGCTCTCATAGTGACGATGAAGAAGACGTTGAGGATAACAATTCTGGACATATCCCAACCCGTAACTGGAGGGGAAAGCGTGCAGCACGTGAGGAGGAACGGCGCCAGGAAAGCATAGCAAGGCGCCAAGAAGACGAAGAAGATAGCGAAGAGGACGATGCGTCGTAAGCTGCTATAACGCTTCTTTGACAAGTTCCTAACTCTTGTATAGATCTCATGACCGCCCTAAAAATGCGACTCCTGGCCCTTCACGATCTTCTGCTACTATCGTCGCGTCTCCGGAAAAGACCCAAATCATCCAGAGTCAGACTCCCCCCGGCTCCCCAGTTCAGATGCACTTCAGTCCTGAACCTCGACAGGAACAATCTCCGCCCCGGCTGCCCGTTGTAGAGACAATCGACATCGAATCCGAGCCGGAAACCCTACCAAGACCTAAACCCAAACTAACGGCCACTCGCGCTAAGACTGTGGTGATACAGATTCCCATTAGAGTAAACAAAGAGGAAATCACGAGTCCGACTCTGGGGCCAAAGGAACTTCGCGCGAAGACTCCAGAGCCCATAGTGATTGACTTGGAGAAGACCAAGACTGCGACTCCAGAGGAAAAAGAAGATCCCATCGTCGTGGAGTTGGAAGCCCCACCAAGGCCTACACCGAAATCAAAGGCCAACGAAAAAAGTCGCGCTAAGACTCTAGAGCCCACAATTGTCGAATCCGAGAAGACCAGAACTCCGACTCCAGGAGAAGAGGTTGCCGCAGAGTCGGAGCCGGAAGAACAGCCAAAACCTAAGCCGACTGTTAAAGGCAAAGCTCGCTCGACGCGTACCCCAGCTAGGAAATCTCGCACCCCCGATGTTGCACCCACAGCTCCTTACCGTAACACTCGGTCACGTAGCAGGAGCGTCGAACCCGTTGAATTACCACCGACGAAGCGACGACGCATCAACAAGAAGCCTGATCTCAAGGTTGTCGAAGAGCAGGAGAACGAGGAGATGATCGAGGTTCCTGTTGAGCCCGTGGTGCAGCCAGAGCCGAAGAAACGACGCGGGAACAAGAAGCAGGTTCTCAAGGCTGTGGAAGAACCGAAGGACGAAGAAGAGGATAAGGATGAGCCCGTTGTTCATCCAGAAATCAAGGAACAAAGTGTTGATCCGGTCATGGAAAGGCCAGACGATGAGCAGGTTGAGGAAGAGAAGATCGAGGATCTGCTTCGGAGCGAGGACCCAAACAACTTCATCTCGGATGCCGCTCGCCCTCGCAAAGCGCAGCCTTCGTTCACGGATTTTGAGCCTGACGACGTTGGGCCGCAGATGTACGATACTATGGACGAAGACGATCTTCAGACACGGGCCGCGCTTTTTTCAGGAGACGAGGATGACGAAGACGATGAAGAGGAGGAGGAGCAAGCGCTGGGCCCGCTGTTTACGCAGGCAGACGACATACAGATTGAGGTGGCGGAGACCCAAGAGAAACCGCCGTCCACCCAGCCTTTGAGCCATGCGCTTACAAGGTTCAACAACCGTAGGACGAAGCAGGTTGCTCCGCCGGTGACCCCCGCTCGCCAGGTTCGAGTGAGGCGGGATTCGACAGAGTCTTCCGAACACTTTCCATTGAAAGACACAGGTGCGGGGAGGAAATTGAAGGAGATGCATAATATTGGGAAGGTGACGCCGTATGTTCCGCCGTCGGGGTCGAGAGCTGCGAAGCATCTTTTGGAGCGGTCTCCATGAGGAATTAGTTGCTCGTTCGTTTTCGGGTTTTGAAGTCATGTTGTGGTCGCGTTTGCTTCGTATGTATACAGTATACTTAACCTATTTCTTGTTGCTGCTGTATTTTGTTAGCTCTAGCCAATGTTTGGACACTAGTTCATGTAAACCCTTAACTATGTAGACAATATGAATAATCGTCTCCCAATATGCTGCCCTTTACTGATTGTAAGTTAAATGTCTCGTCATATTGACCCATTCGTCCTACATCGCTGCTATCTTCTCGTCTGATACAGTCGTCAAACCACCCTTAAACAAAACTTCATCATCATTCTCGCCAACAGCGCCTTCCCATCCATTGTCAGCTAGATACTTCATGAACTCTGCGTCATCATCAGCGAGGTCGACGCCCGTTTTATCGGGGACGAAGAAGTAGGTCACCAAGACACCCGTGGTGCCACATATCGCAGCAATGATGAAGGTCCACCTAAGTAGAGTGAATTCGTCAAGGCGAAAAGCCGTCGTCGAGAGCTACTCCACGCACTTCTTGCCGAGATTGGTTTGTATCGGCGTAAAGGCTTGAGTCCCGACGGCTGCCCCAGTTTTGCCTATGGCAGCGGAGAGGCCATAGCAGGTTCCTCTATCTCAGATAGTTGAGTAAGCTGCATAATAGGATGGGATTGCCCACCGACCGAATGGATGTGGGGAATGATTCAGCACTGACAAGACCTAGCATGTCGCCGGGGCCCTAAGAATGGAAGTCAGAATCGCGACTCGACTGCGCGTGGATACACTGACCATATTGCCCAGTGAATTCATGAGGCCGTAACTAGTGAGTCCGATCAGTCAGTGATACCCAACAGTGTCGACTGCATATGCTCACAAAACAATGAAAAGAGGGACAATCTTGGTGATCTTGTCGTAGCTGAGACCAATGATCAAGCCTGCGATGCGTTAGGTAAGTAAAATGCTGGTACTAGACACTGACCGAAGACGAGATATCCGCTGAACCCAATCATCATCTGTATACCAGTGCGAATCAGTAGCTGATTGAGATAATAACAAGGATGTGTGCACAGTGTTCCTCCGCCCAATTATATCACACAGGTAGGCGCCGCTGTAGGCAGAATCTGTCAATGTATATAATGAGACGAAGTGGGCGACACGAACACAAAGACACCTGGGAGGGCAATAGTAGTCAGGAGTAATTGCCATTCCGCGGTCTCCTTGATTCCACCTGAGGAGGTGACGCTCGAGATGATGACACCGGAGAAAACTCCGTTCGGGAATGTGATCTACAATTGGCGATCAACAGCAAGTTATGCATATGGTAGGGCATTAACGCACGAAGTCGTACAGGAACCTGCCCGGATAAGTGAGCAAGCTGACAAGCGATGGGAGGCAAAAACGGACCAAGCACCACAGGTTCCGATTAAGGTCTTCCAGTAACGTTTAATGATCAATGTATACGGAACGCGATCTATGAGTAAACGTCGCTTAATGATTGCACTGTGGAATTGAGCGCGCAACTCACGCTTGATAGCTCCCTTGCGATATAACTTTGAGCTCAACATACGAAGTCGGAAGTAGAACACGGTCAGCGGGAGAATAACACCGATTCCGAAACACACACGCCACACTATGGGGAGATGGTTCTCTCCAGCTGCAGAAAGAACGATGAGAAAGACGGCGATGGCTAGAGGGCCTCCGAACTTTCAGTGCACTAACATCAGACTATTGGACCTGTCGAAGAGTTGGACGACATACCGAGAGAACAAAATTTGTGACCATAATGAATACTGAGGAAGATGAGAAAGACGTTGCTTGAACTGTTGAAGGATGCGTTACCTGGCCCTCGTCGCTTGATCATCTTTTCGTTGGCAGCCTCGGACGCACTCGTTGAAGAAGCCGGATACTCCCCACCAACGCCCTGCTCTGTTGTTCAGAACAAAGCATCTTCGACGGATCATGTTCGTAGTACGTACGACACCAGTTATGCCGCTAGACACATCGGTAAATACTCGCGCGCGCCAAGGAAGTGTTTCAGACGTACCGTGCCACAGTCAGGAACCAAAACAAACCAGCAGGTGTAGTCGCGTGGGCAGCAGTGCCCAAAATTGCGCCCACCACGATGAGCGCCGTCGTCGCAACCAACGCAACTTTTCTGCCGATGCGGTCACATATCAGCCCGACAGAGACCTGACCCAGTACAGCACCTGTCAAACATTAAATATTCAAGTTGCTGTGGGCCAGAACATATAAGGCAGTACCGACAAGAAGCGCATTCGACACCCTGGTAGATACGGGCGACGTATACGTGTCCGGATATAGCTTCTTGAAGACGACCTACGAATGATCGAGTCAACCGAGTAAGAAATGCATAAAACAGATGCCGTTCACGTTTGACATCGTCATCAGGTTGTTCTGATCTAAATGGAAAGCTTAGTAGTATTCAATATTGAGGCCCGGAAAACAAAAAAACATACATCCATCGCTTATCAGTCCAAATGCAGCAGCAAGAATCGTGAAGAAAGCGCTCATAGACTCTTTTGAGTTCTCTGAGACAACCTGCGCCTCGCTCTTGCCTACGTCTTTCTCCTCTTCGGAAGCGGCGTCTTTAGTACTAGGCAAGTCCGGGGCTACGTACTCCATAGTCGTAAGAGGGGAGAACAAGGGGGGAGCACGAGAAGCTTGATGGTGCATATCAGGCCCTTTATGCAGTCCGTTGACGCACGTGAACCGGAGAAGACGTGAGCTAGCGAGTTACTAGATTCCCATTTGCCATGGCTAGGACTAGGACGGTCGTGTGCGCTGCGTCAGAGTTGCCGTTCAAAGGCCAAAAACGTGCCAAGATAAGGCATTGTCGATGCTTGCTCTTTCAAATATACCGTAAAAGAGTGATGAACGTTCGTCTTGTGAGTAAGCTATTTTTGAACTCTTGGGGATGCTCGTCCGACGCAGGCAAAATAGCGCATACTCGGCTACCACATGCTGTGCTGGGCTTGTAGCCGGAGGATTCGAAGTCATTGATAGTCAAAGGCTGGAAGGCGTAGTCCGTTTGTCTGAACATATTCGGACGTTGAAAGAACGAATGAAAGAGGATTGATCGCAATTCGTGTGCCTGGCGGTGTCTTGAAATAGGTCGACCAGTGGTCGACCACCAAAGCTCGGTCGATAAACAGTCCCGGCGGCACAAGCCTTGATCAATTTCCTGACATTTCTGACGACTAAAGTAACATAATTTACCTCCTATCAATATCAGAGTAAGGTAGACGTAGTAACTGGAGCGATATCTGCGAGAGGCGAGTTCGATGTCTCAATCAACCTCAGGTTGAAGATCACAGTGGCCCCCGGATTGCATGGATATGTGCGGGGCTAAGACTGAATGGACTGATATGCATGATTCCGAGGACTTCTACGTTAACTAAGTTGAGTAAATCAAGGACGAACTAAATCTATATTGTCTCTATCAAAAACTTTGATGATGTAGCCGAAATAAATGGAAATAAAAGTCACCACGAGATATACGAACGAAAGTCCTACCGGGTATATAATCGCTGAGCGCTGATCGTCCAAGCAAGGAACTCAGAGGTGAGACTGCTCCTCAATCCTGGACCGAATGACACCATTGGTCCCCATCCTCGCAGGCGGCAGATTCTTTTCCAACTCGTCTATCAAATACAAGACCTGCGTTGCATCAAATCAGTAGGTTGACGTGTGATTGTGTGTATACACATACATCGTTCGCACATCCAAAGGAAAGCGAAAATCCTGCGCCACCCTGGCCATATGAATGGACAATTCGGCTGATTGTCCCGTCCTTTCGAGGTCGTAACTCCCGCTCAACCCTAACATTTGACCCTCTGAAAGGACGAAGACCTTGGACAAGCGGTGCGTCAGGGTCATATTGGGCGTTCTCCAAGCCGGGCACGAAGTTATTACACCGCTCTCTCATACGTTTGATTTCTGGACTATCCAAAGTAAGATCAAGGTCGTATCGGTGGGGTTGTGCGAGACCTATGATCGACTCGTGAATGCGACAGCAGGATACCGCCAAAAAAAAAAAAAGAACATACCACCAAGAATAAGGGTAGTATCGTTTCTGGGAACGATGAAGACGATGTCCTCGTCCTCTCCGCGTGTATCATCATGAGTGACTGCAAGCGCTTCTCTGACTTGAGGAAACATTTTTCCATCATTTACAACACGAATCAACGCGCCGCGAAGAGGATAAACCGATTTATCTCCTGCAAGGTCGAATCCAGCAAGGCCAGTCGCGTTAACGATCACGTCGGCGCCATACTCCACCAAAAGATCCTCTTCCAAGTCGAGTAGATCACCTTCGAGTCGTCTAGTATGCATGCAGCGCCTTTGCATCGCAACACAAACCGAAGCCAGTTCATATACACGTCTGTGTCAATTATAGGAGCGAGATGTTGATACGAATCGACGACGCCAGCTTTCTGATTAACGGCATGGGACTTGATCAGTCTTGGGTCGCGTCGTACGCATCGAATCTGCATAGAAACGGTGAGTGCGAGGATAGAGCGAGAAGGTATACATACATCAGGCTGCGATGAAATTTCTAGCCATTTATCCAGTTGGCCGCAATCAGGCATATTTTCCAGGACCTCATCGAAGAAGAAGTTGGCCAGGCGCATGCGAACGCCGTGATCGAAGTAATCTTCTGGAGGCATCATCTGCTGCAGCTTATCGAAAATTCGATACGAGGTCATGCACCAGCGTTTGGAGTTGTGAAGAGAGATAACCTGAAACGAATGAGTGTTTCGAACTTCAAAGAAGAGCTCCTTACATCTGTATGTTTCCCGCAGACCGCAGGCGGCCACTCCCATCTGAAGAAACGAGTTTCAGAGGTATTTACCAGGCTATTGAATGATATACGTACAGAGCTCCCGCGATCTGAGACGTAATGCGGTTTTTGGGATCTGCCCAACGCTCGGCGACGATCGTCACCTCGTAACCCGCGTCTAAGAGTGCCCAGGCCGTCTAAATAAAGCATGTTCAAGCGTGGAGAAATCATTCGAAAGAGATTGAACATACAGTGAACCCCGTGACGCCACCACCGATCACCAGAACTCTCTTTTTACGAATGCAGCTAGCACCAGTGCGAGGTTGACCTCTATGAAGCACAAGATCATCACCGACGCGAGTCAGAAAGAAATTGGGAGTGAACGCGAGAGACATAATAGGTCTTGTTGAACGGCGTAGTGGTTGGAAGGTACATCCTTATATACGAGTAACTGTTCTCTCGCACTCCTTATTCGCGCTCAAGGTTTTTTTGTCTTCCGCGGTGTCTAGACCTGAAAGATGTAGCGAAATCAGGGAATAACCCAGGTGAGCAACACAAAATCAGTAGGAATCCCTCGGAGGTCCAGAAGTATTGGATATCACGCACTTCAAGACGCCGAGCGTATGCCTAGACAGAACGCCAGACAGACTTCAATTATGTTGCGACCCAGACGCAAAAAGCAAGGAAGATGAACATTCTTCAAGACAGATCGGTGCCATCAATCTCGAAGGGCGATTTAGACGTCAGTCATGACTTCAAAAAGCAAACGATGCAGGGCAATCATTGTGCGTCGCCTAATGACCGACGAGTTCAGATAACTGTGATCCGCGGAAACCTAGAGAGACGTATGTAAGCGCCGGCGCGTCTGGGAATGACACATGATAACGCGCGCACGACATGGTGACCACGCTGACGCTTGGAATAAAGGACTACTGTTCGGAAAGTGACCACAAATGAAACGGGGAAGTGTAGCATGAATTTATGCACACGTTGCCTCATGTTTTTCTTGAGCAAGTTAGACGTACAGACGTACAGGGCCTGTAAACGACTTCATGAATCTGTCATGATGGTGGTCAAGAAGAAAAAGTGCGGCGGGGATAGCCGCCCCTGCCAGCCTGCCGGGGCATTTTCATGATTGCCAGTCGACCACCACATGCAACCTACTCAGGTCCCCCTGCTAATCATGAAGGTGTTAGCAGCATGCTTTTCAGTGCCAGCCCTAGCACAGCGCAGCCGGCTCTCTCTCTTTTACTTATATGGGCCTCGTCTATCGCCAATTATCCTAAATGTTTGGCCTCAGACTCTGGGGAAAGCCTTCTCTCCTCCAATCCGACGAGGAACTCAAGCTTCCGAAGACGGCGTCAATGATGATTATATTGGCCGCCAACTTGCTATTACAGGTTTGACCGCAGCCTCTCCAGCGCTCTAGGAACGCATGCTTATCACCTCACAGATTTCATTTTTCATCATTGTGTCCTCGTCTAACGAGTACGCAAAGTACCTCGGTGGCGACTCGACGTTCTCTGGAATTGTTATCGGCATTCCGACAGTCTTTTCTGGTCTGGCTCTTCTCCCGATGATGAAATTTGACCATGGTTTGTAGCCTTCGGTTATTTCGGAGACTCTTTACCGAGTTCATGTTCACAGGCCACTACAAACTTCCTCTTCACGTCAGTTGTGGCGCCTCTATAGTTGGTCATATTCTGTATGCCCTGGCGTACAAGGCCAAGTTCATCTATCTTATTCTTATCGGCCGAATTGTCAGTGGACTGGCATTCTCCATGTACGTCCACCTGACACTCATCTCCCTTTAACGTTCTCAGTAAATGAAATAGGTGGATGTATTGCAAGCGTTATTGTTCAGACGGCCGAATAGTGGGTATCCGCCAACGGACGACTCTAGCCGGATGCCTCGTCCTCGGTCAAGGTGTGCAACTTGTCGTTTAGTATGTCTACACAGACTGAAAACGCCGTTTGGTGCAGGTCTGGGTATGAGCGCAGGTAATGTCCAACATACTATCTTTCCTCCTCGCTAATGCTTCACTCTGACAAGGTCCATTTTTTGGTGGTCTTCTTACCAAAATCGGATTCGCCAACGAGGTTTTCAATGGATACACGAGCCCTGGCTGGATTATGGCTGGGGTCTGGATTGCTTTCTGGATATGTGTCTACATATGGTTCGAGGATGTCGAAGACCTTCCCCATGCATCCATTCACCCTGCTATAACCAGACAGATGTCAGTCGACAGTTCACCCGGCGACAATTCTTCGGAGAAATATGGCTCGGACGAAACTCTAGTACCATTACAACAACGTACCATGTCTTCAGCCCAATGGGGAGTCGTCATCTGTATGTGCTGGTTCGCGATGACCTGCTTCTTCATTCTCGGTATGTCTTCTGTCGTTCCGTCTTGCAAAGCCTTATCATCAATAGGCGCTTGGGAATCAAACATACCTGTATTTACTGCCGGCGAACATAGACTACAACTTTCACCGTTCGGGGCCGGGAACTTCATCGCACTCGGGGGAATAACGACCTTCCCCTTCTTGATGATGAACCTGTTCCTCGCACGTCGCATACAGGACCGGCATATACTCCTTGCTGGTGTATCCATCGGAGCCATCGGTCTCGTCACATTTACCGGTCTCCTTGCTGCCAACCGCATCACATATGGTACCGTGTTTGCGTGCTGGTGGCTTGTGGCGCTAGGGTTCAACCTTGCCAGTACCGTGACCGTGAGTTTGCTCAGTAAACAGCTTCCACAGGAGTGGAATGGCCGGACGTCTCTTGCGATTCAGTACAGTAACTACACTGGCAGAGTCTCAGGTGCTATCTGGGGAGGAAGTGGGTTCAGTGTCGGTATGTTAAATTATGCGGGCCTTGAGATCGCAATTGCTGGTATTGGTGCGATACTATTTACATTGTTCTGGAAGAACCTCAAGACGAAAACAGGATGAATTCCTGCTAGTCTTTTTTCTTCATATACCCTACAAATCCACATATTTGATCCCTATCATACCGTACAATATTAATCTAAACATGACGTCCTGAATGCCATCATATCTGTCGGCCGATGGTGACAACGTTAGAGATTCCGAAACAGTTAATCATGCAAGCTTGCGCCCACTAAGGTACACCTTGACCTTCGCCACACCGACGTGGAAGAAGCTTCCCTCGATATGGTTTTTGGTGCTCTCAGAGTCAAATCTAGACACATCGTCAGACAGATCAATCTCAACAAGGGAATCTCCATCTGATGTCTACAAAACGCGTAACGTATATCAGCAAGCAGATCGAGGTTAGAAGCCACAACGAACCTCAGACTCAGGATCATGCTCGGCGCTTTGCTGTCTTCTCAGAGAGGGATCAAATCTCTGACCATCCATAACGCTCGGTCGTGGCATAAACTTTACGGGGTCTTCCGAGAGAATCTTTTCATAGTCATCCAGCCGCACCATGGCGCGCAGACGCTTGTCGATGAGGTCCTCCAGTTCTATGTTGGTGCTGGGCACGGGTACTCGGGGCAATCGCAGCGCGGAGCCGGTGACAGACGGGGGAGGGGCAGACGGGGATGGGATTTCCGCGAAGCTCGAGCATTGGCTATGCAACGAAGCCGAGGACGCGAACAGAAATCCTTTACTCGAATCGGTGATGTCAGCCTCCCTGGGAGGATCTCTCTCGGAGATAGATGGATGCGGCGACTAGAGAGAGAAAAAAAAATTAGAGCTCAGGACATGAGAGGTACACGGCAAGATACGAACCCTGCGCCTTGGATCGTAACGTTGTTCGTTCATAGACTCGAATCGGTGTTGGTCCTTGAAATTCATGAAAGCTGAGAGTGCTGCTTCTGGGGTGGTAATGAGGTCGTAGATTAACGGCGACTTCACTTTTATATCACAACCAGCGCGCCATTGGCCACCTCCATTGTTCAAGGCCACCCGCCATGATTGTACCAGTGATCGGAGCGATCGTTGCTTCGGGCCATCCACACTTGGTCCACACTTGGGCCTGTACAATAGAAAAACATTCATCCACGCGCAAAGACACCCGCAAAGTCCGGGACACAGAGAACAATTCATCAGGGGCTTGAGCAAAGTACTGTCCTAACCAAGTAACTGTCGTAGCCCTGCAAACAACAATGGCGCTTCCCCGCAGGCCTTTGGCCTGCCTTTCAGATTTAAAGGGCTCTTGAGGCTCGACCTGGTCTATACACCCTTTCACCATGAACACGCCCACAAGTAACTGTAACGCATCTGCTGTAAGCCTGCGAAAGGTGAGCACTGTAGACCTTGCAGTGAGTCGGCGTGTCCTGAAACGCAAGTAGGCATCATATGCATCCACAATGTCTGTCATGTCGGACATGGAAGAGTCAGTAATAGTAGAGGCGAAGACCGCCACTCGCGCGAAAGCTGCTATAGTAAACGTGGGTCGTAAGGTCCAGGGCTTGATCGTAAGTCCTTGTCTGAAGTTTAACACCCTATACCTGACTGCTTCATGAACTGTTAAGCATTCTTCAACAGCGACGAAGCCTTCGACTAATGGTCGGCGGCCTTGCTCCAAATGACCGGACAGCGCTACGTTCTTCATAGTACGGCTTTTTATGAGGAGAATCTCAACTTTTTCTGTACGCCCTGTTGAGCAATCCTACCGTGTTTCTTCGTCCTGATGATTCGTCCGTGCTATCAATAAGAGGTACATAGCGAAGGAAAACTGACCGTACCAAGTTAAAAGCGACTACTATGGGTTGTTGCTATACGCAAGGCAGCATCATGATACTAAGACCTACCTACCTAGGTTCATGGATAAGTCACGATTGAGCGGCTAGAGAGTGATCCACGCGAGAATTATCCTTCCGTTATGCTGACATTTTGAGCCTCATAAGGTCCAAGTCGTCAGTGTGTGGCAATGGTTCAATGAACGAGGACGGCAAGGTGATGTCACGGATAACGAGCATGTGATCATGACAGTCACTTGACGCGCGCGCCGATTCGCCTCCGCACTTGACTCCCGCCACCACCGCGCCTCGATTTCACGTCCCTCCCCCTCTTTTCCTCTTAACAATGAGCTACGATGACTGGAATAAAGTGGACGACGAGGACGACGAAGAACTCCAGGATACTTCTGTACGTCGTCATTGCCGACGACAATGCAGCACAAAGCTAAATGATGCATCAGTTCATGGAAACAAAAAAGGACGTCATTCTATTCTGCATTGACTGCTCGCCGTCGATGCAAGCTATGTTCGATGATCCCGTATACGAGGACGTTCAGACATCCAACTTGTATATGGCTTTGGATGCTGCCATGCAGATACAAAAGAAGAAAGTGGTAGTCGGCCCGAATGATTCTATCGGAATTCTTCTCTTCAACACTGTGAGCTCGCATCCGTAGCTTGTTACTTTCCAATTTGAGTTTGCCGCTCTAGACAAAGACCGCAGACCGAAAGGATCTACAAGGCTCGGAGATCAAGCGCAACACCTACTTGTTCCAGCCAATCTCACCTCTCAGTGCTCAAACCATCCAAGACCTTATACATCTACTCGAAGGCGCGCATGCCGTCTAATATTTGTTTTGCGCAGCTCATGTTCATTGCAGAACCCCGAGAAACACTATGCCAAACTTTCCCTCCTGTCGAAGGTCAACGCGTTCCAATGGGCGATGTCTTCACCAGTTGCAACTGGGTATTACGCGACGGGTTTGTTTCTATTTCTCCTCCTGAACTAAAGCTTATTGATTGCAGCGCTCCGAAGACCGCAACGAAACGCGTCTTCCTCATAACAGATGAAGACCAACCCCACACAGCCCCACAACTCATCACTTCTGCGAAAACAACGCTCACAGTAGGTGTGGAACTCTCATCGAGAACTCCGAGCTGAGAGACTTTTGCAGGATTTGACGCAAGCGGGTGTTACCGTCGAACCGTTCTTCATCAGTACCGAGGATAAGCCCTTTGACAAAAACAAATTTTACTCATCCGTTCTCCTCTCGAATATGGCCGAAGATGAAGATGAAGAGGGACTCCCGGAATCAATTTCAATTTCTCGCATCGAAGACCTCCTGGCTCAGATGCGTTTCCACGAAGTTCCCAAGCGGGCGCTGTTTAGTGTGCCTTTCAAACTTGCAGAGGGGCTCACCATTGGTGTTAAAGGGTAAATCACTGTCAAGTTCCCCACAGACATTTCGCTGACTGTTTATAGATACGGTTTGGTGACTGAGCAGAAAAAGGGTTCCTACAAGTACTTTACCGACCTCGGCGACCGGATGGAGGTTGCTGATTCCAGGACACTTTACGTCGATCCCGTCAGTATTTCTTGATTCTCCCAGTACAATTGTTGAGCTCGTATAGGAACGTGAAGCGGAAGTGGATAAGAAGAGCATTTTATATGGGATGCACGTCAAAACTGTCAAATCGGCTACTGAGGATGGGGAAGGGAGCGAGGAGATCACTGGGAGGGTTGTAAAGCCGGGCGACAGGGTACGTCAATGGTATAACCTCCCACATTCTCGTTCATAGACCTTTGCCGTTCAGCCGCTGTACACTGCTGAGGAAATACGGACTTTTCGCACATTGGGACTTGAGCCAGGTACGCATGACTGTCGTTTGGGTGCTGCTTTCTCAACGACGTCCGTAGGTCTCAAACTACTTGGTTTTAAGGACCGGAGCGAGCTCGCGTATGAGGACAACATAAAGCATTCGCAATTCATACACCCGGACGAAATGGTGCTTTTATCGTTTAAATATTCGACAATTTGCTGACGGTTCAAGGCAGACCTATTCCGGAAGCAAGCGAACGTTCACTGCGCTTCTCAAATCGCTAGTGAAGAAGAAAAAGATCGGGTTGATTCTGGCTGTTACGAGGCGAAATTCGGCGCCCACGTTTTGCGCGTTGTTGCCGCAGGAAGAGAAGGTGGATGAGGGCGGATGGACAGAACCAGCGGGGTTCCATCTTATCCCTTTGCCATTCGCGGATGATATTAGGGCGGCGCCGATTGATAAAGGATTCACAGGTGCGTCGAGCGTGCTTGTTGAAGCATTTACTAAATCTTAAATAGCGAGTGATGATCTTAAAGACGCGGCATACAAATTTATCAACAAATTATGTCTCAAGTCTGGCGGCTACCCTCCAGACTCTTATCCCAATCCCGGTATGTCTTCCCTCACATTGCCTGATGCAATTTTCAACCTGAATCTTCAGTCCTGGCATTCCACAATGCGCAGCTTCAAGCGAGCGCGTTTCATGAAGAATATGACCCGGACTCGTTCAAAGACGAGACGCTACCGAATAATGATCTTATTCACAAGGTGCGTTCTTCCCAGCGTCTTTCGAGGAACTGGTACTGACTGTCACTTAGCGTGCCGGGGCGCTTATGGCTGAATGGAAGAAACTCATCCAAGACGATCCGTCTCATGATCTGGTGATGCCGACCAAGTCGAGGTCCACGGCAACAAAGCGTGCTGCTGTAGGTCCTGTTCGGCTCTGCATGTGTCCGTCCATATTGACGATGGCATACTTATAGGAGACGTCGATAGACGAGGCGGAGATCCGCAGTCGGTATGATTCGGGGACGCTGGACAAGTTGCTAGTGGCTACGTTGAAGGAGTTTTTGAAGAGCAAGGCGCAGCCTGTGTCTGGGAAGAAGGCGGATCTGGTTGAGCGGGTGTCGGATTGGTTGAATGAGCATTGAGGGGTGGGTTGGCTTTGTATCTATATCATTGTACTCATGATTCCAGACGTGTTTGACGTTAATCGCACGTGGGTAAGAAGCTCTCACTATAGTTGCGTGCAGGCGATCTCCCGACCTGTAGCGCCACTGCCCACCTGCGCCCTTTCCCATCTTCCTCCGACGCGTCGTCAACGACAGGGCCATTTTTAGCTGCATGAGAAAAAAACTCGGACCGACTCCTCTATCTGTGTGTCACCATAACTACTAGGTCATGGTGCCACGTCTTGGTAACGAGAAGTAGGAACCTCTGATAGGTAAGTGTGGCGCAACAAGCCCAGGTGCCTAGCGGATGTTGCTGCCGGCGACCTGGTCCTAAAATTCATCTTCCTGTTATACATTTTGATGTTGAAGTCTAGTGGCAGTCGGAAGGGGGGGAAAATGTACATGTGCCACTGAAATTTTGTCACTACATCGCCCATGGTGCCACAGCTTAAGGATCTCGAGAGAAAGCACACCCGTGATGATAATATTTGATGCCAAATGTCGGGAGCAAGAATTGCTCTTGGGAGGTACTTATGTCAGCCTCGCCCAATTGACAAACCTAAACCATCAATGAGGCAGACAAGCTGGATTTGGTAAGGTAATTATCAGCTTGCAATGCGCCTCGATGTGCATTGTGAAAGCAATTCTTAGCAATAATGGGACGAAGGACGCGTCCACGTGATATGGGTACCAAGGACGTATCGGTGTCCAGATGCACTTTTATTCCGATCGGCCGCGTGCACCTCCGCGTCCGCGTCGAGTGTCGCGCCTTTGACCTCGGCTGGCTGTACCTCTGAGTCTCTCTTCTGTACCTTAGAGTAGTGTTCAGTATCCTCAATGAAAACTAGATGGCCCACCTAAGAATGTTCAACGCACTCTCACAAGATCCCACAGTGTCGACTCGCCTTGGCCCTTGGTCCGGCGATCATGAAGGTATGAGCGCGCTGGCTTGGACTTCCACAAAAATGCGCAGAAGTGCGGTCTAAAGGGTGGCTACAGCTGTCTATCTGGTGTCCGCGAGGTAACAAATTGTGGTCTTCAATGATGCTGTAGATAGACTCAACTCCTTTTCTGGATGCCAAGGCAAATTTTAATTATCTGCTGATCAGGTCGGCAGCAGAGCTAAGTTCGACCATCCAGCTTTGTGTCTTCGAATGCGAAATGAGGCAAACCCCAACACAAGCTCAGCAGCCTGATATAATCGGATGTGCTTCACATCAACCACAATTTATGGTCGACTTAGCCGAGAATTCGAGCTTCAGTACAAAGCTAATGTTCATCAAGCATAGTTGGATGATCTCAGAAGAGAGACTCAGAGGTACAGCCAGCCGAGGTCAAAGGCGCGACACTCGACGCGGACGCAGAGGTCCACGCGGCCGATCAGAATGAAAGTGCATCTGGACACCGATAAGGACGCGATGTTTTCTTTAAAGTTCATTATAAAGCCTCCTCATCTCTACTCATACACAGCCACAAGTGGCACTGTTTCCGCGGCTTGGATTCAGCCGGCGAAGAAACCGTTGCTTCTACTGCGGCGCCTTCAAATACTAGTGCATGCCGCGTACCATTGAGAATCATTGTGTCACGCGCGGTAAGTACCACAATCATGTCTTACTGCGCTACCGCATATACAGAGCGCTGCCCGCCAACGTTGCTTCCTTCTCCACACTTTCTCTTCTAGCGACGATTGACGGCAAAGTGAAGAGGTACAATAAGCAAGGGGCCATGGCCTAGTGGCTACAGTGTCTAATATGTAATCGAAGACGGTTTTTTTGGTGCTGGTTCGAATCGCGACTCGTCGGTCTTTTTTGACTACAGATCCGCCGGACGGGCTATATGGAGTGATGTTTCTCAACCGGGCGAGCGAAAATTCTAAGGTGCTTTCGAGTTTTGCAAAGGTGGACCATGATACTCTCTTCAGACTTCGCCCTCAGTGGGGATGGATCTTCTCAGACATGCGGTGCGAGGCCTAACACAAGTTTTCTTAAGGCTGATTTTTTGAAACAGTTCGGAATGAATACTGAAGTCTTCACCCGAAGTGACATTTATCATTGATTCTGAAGCGCGACGTCATGATCGGACCTCACCAAGGTTAGGGTTACACTCTCATCACCATGTCTATCGACCTCGACTGGTGCAAGCTCGACGCCTCCCTCTCCTCGAAACTCGTGTCCATCCTCAACCGCCAACTCGCATCGACCGCGCGCCCTTCCTTCATCGGCCCCGTCGAGGTGACCTCCCTGGAATTCGGCTCGACCTCTCCCGACGTGGAGCTCGTGGATCTCGCGGACATCTATCGTGATTTCATGGAGGACGACGACGATGACGAGGAGGAGGACTTTGAATGGGTGTCCCGCCGCGGAGCGCACCCACCCGAGCTGTACGCGCCATTGCACGCTCCCATCCCCGGACCGAGCATGGTCGATTTCCGGCCTCCGACGTGGCCGCCTTACATGCCCTCCCCCTCCCCGACCCGGCCCCGCCTTCCTCTCCGCCTTCAACCCTGCCGGCTCCGACGGACCACCCGAATCTGCAGCTGCATTTCAACATTTCATGGCACTCTGACCTGCGCATAACGCTCACAACGTCGCTTTTGATCAACTACCCTTCGCCCATGTTCATGTCGCTCCCCATCAAGCTGTCCGTGACCGGGCTCATCTTCACGGGCCAGGTCGCCGTGGCGTACGAGGGCGAGCGCAGGCGGGTGCATCTGTGTGTTTTGGACGAGATGGATCCTTATGGCCCCCACCCGCATCCGAAGACGCCGTCGCCAGATATAGACGCGAAGCCGCCGCCTGTAGGCCAGCGCTTGCTTCCGTCGATTTTCATCGAGAGCGAGATTGGGCAGGCAGACAAGCATGTGCTGAAGAATGTGACGCGCGTGGAGAGGTTTATTCAGGATGTGATTAGGAAGACGGTCGAGGAGGAGCTGGTGTTCCCGAATTTTCATACGCTGATTATGGGGGATCCGTGAACCGCCCCTCAGGCATATATAGTCCAGTCGGCGGCTGTGGCGGTCATCCAATCATAGGGAGGAACATGATGCTGTCGAACGCTACGCGAAGCGTAATGTTATACTCCAGGTTAGATACTACGTACACTGATTTTCGAGGAAGGACGCTACTAATGCTTTGGTTATAGAACGTGGTCGTATTCATCGCCAATGTGGCGTGGCCATTCAGGCGGTTCAATAAGCCCTCATTTTACTTTCAAATTTGAATCCTGCCACGTCAGAGAACTTTTGCGAACTTTTCTGCCGGTTGAATGGGAACGTGACATTCCAGCTCATGCGCCAACAACGACACCGCATTGCCTTTCGTGTGAAACATTCTGTGATGGAACCTTAGCGCGTCGACAGAAAATATCGCACATACTTGTTCAATCTGAACGTTGTCATATCGCGGATGAGTCTGTTCAAGTTGGATCGCCATCCAGCCACCTTGCGGCAGGTTGATCTCGTGCACCCCAGCATCGTGACACTGCGCTACCAATGTCATTACACAATCCGCAGTCATTCTTCATCAGGTGTATTCAAGGCGCCTTGACTTTTGCTTCCGGCGCGTATGGTACCCAGTCGCCCGCTTGCTTGGTCGCTTCGCGAAGTGCGCCTACGTGACTCTAGGGCTCGAGGTTCCCGACACTGAGAAACACATTTTCCAGATGCTCGCGAATCCGTTCACACATTTTTCCTTCAAGATCATGACTTGTCCTATATCCTCACGGGTGAGGAGTCTAAGTTCGCATGCGCTCATTGTTATGTAGCCTGTGCGACGAAATCGGTAACATGCTTGATATTGGTATGCTGAGCTGTCGCTTTCCTGTGGTCAAGGCTAGAGCGTTATGATCACGACGCGGGACACCTTCGCTTGATAGACTTTGGGATGACTACCCTTTCGGTCGACGGGCGATGGTACGCCGGGGAGATGATCTACAAGCGTGATGGGCACTTTAAATTTGACTCGACGGAGCTCTTTGACGCGTATGCGGTGGTGCAAGTTCTGTATTCGGCTCCCTTGGTATATGCGCTGAATCTCTACTACCAACGCTTCTGGGGTGTAAATACCCCAAACTTCGAGCATGGACTGCAGGCTTCAAGGAGTTCCTACGGATTTGCGGTGTTGTTGATCAAGAATGTCAAATGGTTCTGGCATTGAACGGTAGCATAGCATGATTTTGTCGGAAGTAGACTTTGTGATATTGAACTTTCTACATGACAGCCTAGTAGACTACGAAGCGTATAGAATACATTTGCTCTTGTGTATGCATATCAAGCTTGTCGCTTGAGCGTAGAAACACACAACGGCATCTGCACACCCTCCTTTGGTCGGTCTTCAAGCATTGGAAACAGGCCTTGGGAGCCAGGCGCATGAATGATAGCGGGACTGTCTGTCGGAATGGAGAACTCAAACGCGCTCAGCAGCTCGACCGCAACTGCCTGGAGCTCCATGATTCTACAACACGCTGAGGATTTGGATGCTCTAGGAAATGGTGCACTTACGCGAAACGCCATCTATAGGGCAATTCAATGGACATCAATGGTCTTTACAAGCGAAAATACGCACCCGATGCAGGACCTGACGCCCGCACCTGAAGCCATCAGCATGCGTGATTAACATAAAGATGAAGAGATGACGAACTGAAGTTCATGCTACAGCGCAATGAACACATGAAGACTCGACAGGAGAAAATAATGAAACAGCACATACAGATTCGAATACATGCCCAAGCCCATCTCCTTATGACTGTCCTTAAGGAATCGCTTCGGATTCCATTCATGTGCATCGTTACCCCATACAACCGGATTTCTGTTTACGCGTCAGACACGTCTGATCTCACTTCAGAGGCGACACAAATACCTATTGTACATATAAATCGAGATATGAATGCTCTGCCCCTTCGCAATGGGGATCTCCTTCAGCACTTTCCCATCGCGGGTCGTAACAGGCTCTAGGAGGGGAAGAACATCATTGTGCCCTGCCACGCGAACGAGCGTGTGCGCGAAAGGATGCAGGCGAAGGGTCTCCTACTATTCCATGAGTTAAAGTTTGAGGACAAAGGTGATGGTTTGCCTTGATCGACGCGTTAAGCCAAGGCATCGCGTCGTAATCACTGGAAGTCAAGACTCCCGTGTCAGGCCGGACTTGAGATATCTCGCGTCTGATCTTGTCCTGGTCTTCTGGGTGGCGGCTCAGTTCGTACAAGAGCCAGGCTAAAGTGTTAGCCGTAGTGTCATGGCCGGCAAATGTAAATGTGCTTTAGAGGAAACGAACGTCAGGTGCTCCTTTCAAAATTCAATCGTACAACAGAGAAAAGCATACCCCATCTGCGCTGCGATCTCGCTCTCCGTCATTCTCTTCCTCTTGTCGTCCGACAGCGAAGCGAGAGCTGTCAAGACAAGTTGAGAAGCAAGATAAAAAGAAAGACTTCCACAATCTCACCGAGAATATTGATGATGTCTTTTCCTTCTTCGATACCGTCCTTGACCAACTGCAGTTCGCGATGATACATAGTCCGTGCTATGTTTTCCATCGCCTTCCTGAACTCTTGATATCTCTGATTTTCCCTTGTCGGCATTCTAGCCATTATGGGCATGAGGCTTCCAGGAAGATAACGTAGAACGCCTTGAGAGATCAAAACATCAGCGACCGAGGGAAAGAGCTGAGCCTCTGCGCTGTAAATCATGAGAATCGTGTTACAGGCTCTGTCTGCGAACTTCAACATACAAGAGATGGCACAAAACCTCTTCAAAGGCAGAATTCCTGTTATCGAGAGCGCCGAATGAGTAGCGGAAAGACGCTATCGGACATACGGGTGAGAGCCTTCCTTTCAATTCGAGCCTAGAGCGTGACTTACTGATCCCAACAATATCAAGTGTCACTTTCTGTGCCCACGCAAGCATGTTTTCAGTCTTGTGGCCATCCTTCCGAGCTTCCTTCAGCTTCTGTACAAGCTAGTACGCGGGCACACCGTTGTTATCAGCGCATTATGACAAGAATATCTCTGGAATACGTACCTTGGATCCTGCCGCCTGGAAGACATCGAGATAGCACTGGAGATGAACATTAGAAAACGCAGGGTTCAGAATTTTACGCTGCCGTTGATGGTCTTGGTCTACGAGCACATCGCGTTATATAAGTTCAAGTCAACCAAGCGACATCATACCGTTGGCTGCGAGAAGCCCGTGTCCAAAGAATGCCTCGATCATACGAATCGTATCCAAGGACTTTAGAAAGTGATATCCAGATACTTGCAACACATACTGCAGAGCTTTGGGATCAGAGACCAGGAGAACTGGTTCCTACCCGCCTTGTCACTACGTCAGAGTGGTTGAAAAAGGCGGGTGTGCATACGTTGAAAACTCCAGCGATGCGGAAAACGCTTCCGTAATTACGGTACCAGGCAGCTTCGTAGTCACCGACGTTCTTAGCGTGCCGGAGCATGTATTGATGTCCTGTGTATATGCGCACTCCATTAAATGAGACAGACAGAGCCTAGGAACTAACCAAGAAGCCACGAAGGGCTCGGAGGACCACGAATCACACTAATGCTGATTCTCTTGCGGTAGAGTCTAAACGCAAGGAATAGGACGACGATAGAGAGGCAGACACTGGCGAGAGGGTGAGGTGTGTACATCGTGCCAGACGGGAGGAACATTGGAACTGCAATTCGGCTTAAGTATGTACTCCCAGTTCGAAGACAACGGTCCGAGCAGGTCGTCTTGATGAGCTTAAGAAGTCATGCCGCTCGGCGGAGCAGAACCAGGTGAGAGAGTGCTTTGCATCGATGTATAGCCTCGCCGTTCTGTTGGGCATGCCATTAGACAGGTTGCATGATTCTCCTCGGACCGCTGGTAGCGGCATTGCTCTACGCGCATGTAATCCCTCCCGACAAAGGAGTCCCAAGAGCGGAATGAATAGTGCGTGATGTTGAGTTTGCCAAAAGCTCGCAACACAGATTCCGGATGTACGCGAAGCGTGGGAAGGAGAGTCGGGATGACATCATCATTCCCAATCAGTGGACTCAACCACTTGGGCCTTCGAATCTAAATGGTCATGCACAGACATCCCACTTCACAGCAATTCGCAGAACTCGGAAGATACCATCCATTGATCTCTCTCATCTCACCTGACACCCTTGCGCCATTACGACAGTCAACGCTTAGCGCTATGCGACCTTGTACGCTTTGCTTCACCCGTAAGCCCAAAGTGTGCAGTCTCTTCCGCTAATACTCTTGACTCTTCTTCCAGGGCCAACTTCTTGAAACTTGAAGGAGGTGGAATCATATATGACATGAATTGCATTGTCGAAATTGATAGTTTTCAACTCTAGCGGTCATAACGTGTCCATTTCTCGGTACTGTTCCTCGTGTCCTTGGGAAGGATAGTACCGGTGGTATCGTAGTTCCCCGTCGGACGGTCTCCTGCTTTGTTAGGAGTACATGACTTCACCCAGAGTTTGTTACGACTCACAGCTGTTTACGAAAGGCTAAAGTGGGCTCTACGATGTGTGGATCATGGCTATCGTGCGGCCGGCGCGGAGGTACTGGTGGCGGTCGACGTTTTGGCGGAGCGGCGGGTCTAGTAGGAGAGTGATACGGCGGAGAGCTCGTACTTCCAAATTGGAATGGCTTTCTAATCGGAATTGGAGGAGGTGTCCTGCGGCGAGTGGGACTGAGAGAATGTCCCAATGAGCCTGAAGTCAACTGCTGAGGCGGCGCAGGCGCTGTACGAGAAGAAGATCCTTGATGTGGGCCTTTGCGTGCCGGGGGTGGGGGCGGGGGAGGCCGTTGATGTGAACTCGACGAAGAGGCAGGAAGAGCAGTAGCGAGTGGATGCCCTGCATCTGTGCGCGGATGTTTTTCCCGCAATCTTTCCGCGCGTTGTAATAAAGAAGAGGGTGGGTTTGAATTACCGTGACGCGCCATGAGCTCCACAACAACATAGTATGTCCTCGCAAGCCTTTATAGAATACAGACCCTATGAACCTTGCCTACACAATTGCATAGGATTTTGCAGCCAAACAAAAGAGAAATGTATGAGCGTTGTTCATGGAATCACTGTTTTTATGTCTCTGTGTTGTGCGGGTATTCAACAAAAAAGGGTTCCTTCCACAGCCGCCGGTCTTTTGTTCTAGGTGATCAAATGAGTCTGGTGCAGTATGCAGTTACTCGTAGGATACAATACACTGCATTTTCGTGGGGCTCATACCAGAAAGTCCTAAAATCTGGGGCGGATAGTAATCAGTACTAGAGGAATCTGAGAAAAAAAGCGCCACATTTCTACCCCCCTTCTACTGGATGTATGGCAGACACAGCAGTCAATGCCTTTACGGGAGACATAAGTAATCGCTCTCAGATCCCGAGCTATCATGAACTTTCATCATCAGATTGGCACGTAATGATCTGGTTCAACATGTACTATTCCTTTAATTTCCCTCCAACATTCAATATCTACACTATACCATCGGAATGCTGAGAGCTATTTGAATGTCTCTGACCAAGCTCCATGTTGTCTCCTCCTCGCATAGCCAGTAGTCTTCTCAAAGGGCGAACCCAACGATTGTTCGTAGCAGGTGACGCCACAGCGGTAGAATCATAGGTCGCTGACTGTTGCTCAATACCAAAAACAATCAGAAAGATACGTATAAAACATTATAAAGACTCACCGAAGATTCTGGAGCACTAACACTACGTTTAGCAGGAGCTACATAGTCAAGTAGTACATCCTCAAACACGCTGAATCTCAGCGTCTCAGGTGGCCCGCCATACACGATATACAAAGTCTCGAGGTCAAAATCCTTCTTGTATCTATTGTACCACACCCGTGGGGCGTTGTCTTTTGCCAAAAAGTCTTGAAGCTCTGACAAGCAAGCTGCCCAACGATCCGCCGTTAGAAAAGCAGAAAGTACCTGTAGGCTGCGCCGTCTTCGGTCATCATCCGCAAGGGCAAGGATCAAGCAAAGGACAACCAAATTGTTAGATGTTGAGAGGTAATCCATCGTGTCTTGGAACACGGACGGTGCTGACACCTTCAAGGCAGCCAGGCCCTCCACGTAGGCTGCGGCCAAGAAGGAGTAAATCATAGGACGCATCCCTGTTGTATCCTCAGGGCTTGCATGTTGGGATATCCCCAAAATTTCCAGCAGGAAATCATCCAACCAACCTCGTCTTGCCAGCTCAGAATACGTCTCGATCCAGAGGGAATGACAAGCACCGTAAGGCTCGACTCCGCGCGAGAGGTCCAAAATCTCTGTCACAAGTTCAACAACACCGCAAATGCGCGGAAAGTCTTTGAACGCAACGGCCAAAAGTTCATGCTCGAGGATGGGGTGGTTCCACTACAGAACTGTCGGTAGAGATCAGAGTTTAGGTTGAAAATTCGAACGAGCGTGTGCAATATTTTCCGCCTATCTCTCGACACGAGAGTTCCATCATGGAATGCTTCCGAGGCAATGACCGCGTTCAAGGCAATGTAAGAGGCTCTGAGTATGCTGGGGCTATGTTGTCCGAGAGTTCCTCCCTCAACGTTACAACGCTCGTGAATTAGGCCGACGTACTCTCTTATAAAAAGAGAAGTCTAGCCACTGGTGTCTCATGCGTCACGATTACGGCGCTGTCTTGAGGTCTGGAATCGGCTGTGACTCGTCTTCGTCCTCATCACTTGAACCAGTTTTACTGTTCAGAAGGACATGACGCGTCTGAACGAGCGCAAGATTAAATAGAATGTCCGCTGGAAGACCGTCGTAATCGTCGCCGGAACAGGTATCAGGGAAAAGAACAAGCAGGAGATATTCAACGATTGATGGTCGCAGGAGCATGGTAAAGACCCAACGTATTTCAATAGGATATGCACTAGGGAATTCAGGCGATGTTCGCACGTTCAAGCGGAACGAATCTGGATCGAGCGCACCGAATTCAGGATGCCGACCATCGATGAATAGAGGTAGTGAAACGAGGTCAGCACAAATAGGATCACATATCGTGATCTCAGAACATCCATGGGATTGTATAAGCCACGGGAGGACCGTTGACCATACCGGGGAATCGTTGTCACCGACGTCAAGCCAATCAGCACCGGTGGACAGTGCATTTTGCAGAATTCTAGCCCAAACAAGTACATCGAATCTCTGACATGAGCCGCTTCTGAGAGATATGTGGTGACGCAAAAATGCAATGGCATGTTCGGGAACTTTCGACTGACGAGCAAAGATAGGGTGTTTGGCCTCTCACTGCCCGGGTAAGAGATGGTGTCAGAACATTTGGAGGTACAAATCCGTACTCGGGAATGGGAGGCTCGATGCGAACGTGAACACGATAAATGCGTTCGTATGCTGTCTGCTTTTCTGGCGCCGTATACTCCATCGATTCTACAAGCATGCAAATTCTTTGTGCGACATCGGGAATACCAGCCTTAATAGCGGAGAATAGCTCTAGCGGTAGGGCGCTCATAGCTTGCAGGACAATGCTCTGCACCGACGTATTCGATGACATGTTGTACAGACCAATCAGGGCACGAGCTTCGAGAGCATCGGACATGCTTTCCACAGCCAATTTCTCTACGCTCCTGAGAGATTTGGGCCGCGGTGGCGCTTCGACTGATGCCGTGTCCTGGGTAACTTTGACTGACCGGGGAAGAACCAGTTGACTACACGAATGTGACGGGTGATCCAAAGGCAAAGATGATTCTGGTGGGACATCATACAAAGATGCGCAGAAATGGAATAGGAGTAGAGCGTCAAGTAGGTCTTGTACGGACAATCGGGCTTCAATATAGGTAAGAGAGTCATGCCGAAGTACGCAATGAAGGCAATAAATGCGATAACGCTGACCAGTGCAGCGCCGGGTGTGGAGAGGGATCGGACATGGAGAACGAGGCCACAAAAGAAGACGCCGAGAGCGACATGCATGAGGACTGGCAGCAGACCAATGATAAGCGGTACGTGCCATTTTTCGATGCACTCAAATCGAAATTGGCGGATGCGACTACGATCACCGGGGGTACCCGAGGGAACCGCCATATACTGGTGGATCCACTGCTTTGTGAGCACCGCCATCAAGGCTGTCGTTAAGCTCAATGCAAGACTCGTGTACCAGAGCACATTGACCCAAGCATCTGTCCTCGAGGGGCGTACAGGAGAAGTGGGAGTGATGTTTGAGGAAACAACGGAGGAGGCAGGAAGACCATCCATCATCGCGCGCTGAAGATGGAGCATCTCGTACATCATATACGCGCTGACCTGGCTGTAATCGACCTGCAGCTCTGTGAAGTCTGCGTGAGGAAGGTCGAGACAACAGCGGAAAACAGTCCGGCCTAGTTGACCGGATAGCTTTTTTCGACGCAATATCTCCTGCAACAACTCACGAAAACAAGCAAAACATCCAATGCGTCGCGCCAATCTTCGACTCTATCGGCGTCAAATTTGGCATACTCTTCCAGGAATGTTTTCCAGACCCGTGCCATAGGGCCCATTTCCTTGAAAGGCTCATCTTCAGAAAACTTTTGTTCATAGTCGAACGCGTCGGTGCCTGCGTGGCGTGAATTATTGCAGGATCAACAAGAATATACAAGAACTAACCTCTCTCTACCCTTGAGTGCGCGGCTTTGAAACCCGCTACCTTACGCTTTCTGTTTCTGTGCTTGCTGGCAAGCTGCGCCGGTATATGCGCGTTCCGAGTGCTGTCCGGCGGCTTGGACTGGTCATCATCGCTATCGCGATTCCCATTAGAGGGAGAATCGTCGTAGTTCGGATTGAAGCTTGACGGCGGCATATATGTAGTGGCAATCGGGGGTGTCTCTGGTTTCGCTAGCGTTCTGAAAGTTCTAAAGGTAAGATCGTATCAGTGTCGTATTGATATCCAAACTAAGGCACCTTGTTCTCCTAATCGGTAAAACAAACTGTCGCCAATATCAGAACAACATCAGGAGGACGCGACTAGGCATACAGCAGAGAACAAGGCCGGTCTTCATCCTGTTCGAGAATACAGCGGTATGGTATCAAACGGCACCATACTCCTCAAGAGCATCACTAGTCGCATTCGATATGTGTCAACCAGGTAGAGGCTATGCTGCCGATTTACTGTTGATGGAAGTTGATGGAGGGGAACGCATACAGGGTTATCTTCGGTGTTAAATGAATGAGTTGCCGAAACACGCGAGTAACCCTAACCTCGAGCTGGCCCACAATCTTTCTTCCGCCTTGAACTTCAACGTTCAACTCAACGATCACCTTGTCATTTGGCCCCGTGCATTTCGTGCATTTTTCATGTATTGTACTTACCGGAGCTCCAACGGTGGAGTTCAGCTCTATATAGACTTATAGCTTGTAAGTGGAAACATGGTCCTACGCGTACAGAGCCCTGCTGATATACGCGACGTCTAGGCGATACGCTGTACTGCAACAAAAATACGCGTGGATGCGTGGATTCTACTTAAACACGGTGCACCTTTGGACTGAAGTGAAACGATGATATGACTTGCCAGCAAGCATGGTACTTCCAGTCGAGTGGACTCTGGATCAACCTATCGCTGCATGTGACGCAGCGCTGTCCTGATGAGAGAAGCGGAGCCTTTTGCACCTGTTCCTCTTTCCCCGCCATGGCCTTCCTCCTCTTCTCCCTCTCTGTCCTAATACTCACGACCTACATCATCAAAACCTACCGGCGCAAAAGTTCCTCGATCCGATTAATTCAAGGACCTCCCAATCCTTCCTGGCTACTAGGTCCGTATCTTCATCTTCCTTCACATGATCCCACTCACGCCCCTTTACAGGTAACCAGCGCGTAGGCCTCGACAGACACACCGCCTCAAACCTGGGCGACTATAGATCCTGGTATGACAAGTACGGACCAGTATATCGCGTTGCTGGAGTTTTCAGCGTGCGTTGCCCTTCTTGCTACATAACAGAACTCTCCGTGCTGATGAGCATCTTCAGGAATCCATCCTCGTCCTTGCCGATCCCAAAGCCATCCAATACGTGCTCCACACCTCTGGTTACAGGTCCCCCAAGACCGGCGATTCCGATCATTTAGCGGACTTGGTGTTCGGGCCTGGGATTGTGTCGGCTGCTGGTGAGCTCCGCGTTCTCTCTGATGGCTACCTATCGATACTTATGGCGGGAACAGGAAAACAACATCAACGCCAGAGACGCGTTTTGAACGGCGCATTCTCTGCTACTCAGATTCGCTCGTACTTGAAGGTTTCCCAGACGTTGTCCGCCAGAGTAAGTATGCGTTTCTCATCACTTATGAATCGTGATCTTTATGACTTGGAAAGCTGGTCGAAAAGCTCAGCGAAAGCTTAAATGGTCGACCTAGGGTATGCAACATTGCTCATTGGGTACGAAACGTCGCTCTGGATATAATCGGAATAAGTATGCATTTCATGAGTCGTCCCATTGTCCAACTTACGCCTGCGCGCTGCTAGCTTCGTTCAGATATCACTTTGACGCCATCGAAGGGAAAGAGAACGAGATAGCTAAGCGAATGGAGAGCATCCTGTCAGTAGACTCTTCAACCTTCCCGGCGTGCAGATTTGTTAATAATAGCATTTTGCTTCAGACCGGACAGCCCGCTTTCTCTCTCCGCATTCCAACTTGTCTTGAGTCAGGGTCTTTTACGCCACCTTCCAAAATTTCTTGTTTCGTTGATGACGAAATTGCCGTTCGAGGATGTGATCAAGTTCAGGGAATTTCGGCACGTGGTGGACGCTACAGCGAGGGATCTGCATGAGCGGCAGGTTCAGGCTATCAAGGAAGTTGGTGTTGGAGATGAAAAAGATATCATCAATCTACTAGGTTTGCTTAATCTTGTCACTGTGTTGAGTACATGCTGACACATGTACAGCCATTTCATCCCTGTCCGACGATGAGACGATGCACATGAAAGAAGACGAGATCATTTCGCAGATGGTGTGCGTATCCTCCCTTCACACCACACGCTCGTACGCTTATCATCTGCATCCGTTAGAACATTCATATTCGCAGGGCACGACACGACAGCAGCCGCGGTCGGATGGCTCTTATACGAGCTGAGCGCCCATCCCTCTGACCAGGTCAACATCCGGGAAGAAATCTTGCGCACTTCCGCCTTGAGCCTCGGCGACTACAATTCCATGCCTCTATTGAACGCCGCTATAAAGGTCCTCTTCTATTCTCCTCTCCTACCACGCCTCCAATACTCATCCCCCGCTTGCCAGAAATCCCTTCGTCGGAATTCATTCGTGCACACCCTCAGACGCGTGGCAGCGCAGGACGATGTCATACCGCTTTCCCATCCTATCACGACGCGGGAGGGAAAGGTGATTAGTGAAATTCGGGTGAGGAAGGGACAGTGTGTGGATGTGCCGGTGTACTTGTATCACAGGTCAGTCACTGTTCATAGGTAATCAGTTGGATGCTGATGATTCTAGTTTGCGGAGCGTGTGGGGCGAAGACGCAGACAAGTGGAACCCGGGACGATTCTGAATAGGTCTGAGGAGGACGTGACGGTTGGAGTGTATGCGAATCTGTGAGTGAAGCACTTCAACGACGGACGTATTGATCACTAACTGGTATCTGGATGCAGATTGACGTTCAGTATGTCCCGCTCCCTTTTGTGATAGCTTCTGAAACTGAGAAACGGCTTAGGTGCCGGAGTTCGAGCATGTATGGGTAAGCGTGTCCTTCTTTGCTGGCCTCCAGTTGCTGACCTACCGCAGATGGCGATTCGCGTGAGTCCTGTCCGCTTTCCAACGGCGGCACGATTCCTTATGCGTCATATCCAGGATCATGGAAATTCAAAGTATCGTAGTAGAGCTCCTCAGCTCTTTCGAGTTTTCTCTTCCAAAGGAAACTCCTCCCTTGGTACACGGCTCGGGGCTGCAAACAACATTCCCATTAGTGAAGGGTAAAGAGATGGAGGGTATGCAGATCCCGCTGTGTGTATCACCTTTTGGGTCAAAGTAATTTGGGCGACCACACGCTTGGACGCCAGCCGTTCAGATACTATCTTCCAGCAAAGGAAAACACATCCTTAAGCCCAAGAGGCATGTTGAAAAGGTTATCACTGTCACGGGGGTTTCTCCCACTCCTGAACCATAAATTATAATAGTGGCGTCCTGGTCTTGTCGGGTACCCGGTAGGAACACCGGCAAGGTAAAGCAAACACAATCAGAAGCCTCTGCTATGTTGTGAGATCCCAAGTTCAAGGGAAAGGGTGCTGAGAGGCACGGGTAATGTACAGCGGGCCGTTGTCAAGGATGGAGTCCAGCGTAAACCAAACAACCACCCAAGTCGCACAAAGACGGGAGAGCAATGGAGACGAGAGGCAAAGATGATAATAGGGTGAGGTAGGAGCAGGTCAGGCTCAATACAGTGCAGGGAGCTACTAAACAGTGTAGAGACAAAGTGTTATGAATGACCATATTTTCACACTTTCACATCTTATCATATCTTATCGGGGGCCTTGTCTTATCAACCAACGGACTGTTTCATCATCTCTTTCGTCACCGATCATACTCCTTTTCATTACCGAAGCCGTACTCATGTCGGACACACACCCAACACATGGATGACATCATACATGCCGATACCTCATGGACTCCCTATTGTATACACACCGCCGACACTCGTAGCACACATGGTCGTTTCAGTATTACTACTTACATGCAGATACCACTCGTATTTAATGGTTTCACGGACTAGTAGCATACAACACTGGGTCAAGGGCGTGGAGCATCCCTAGTAGAAACGCGTATGGACAAGGAGTCTCAAACACAGACTTACTAGTATATAAGCAGTAGTGTAGTATCATTGTACTTTAGTTCCGATCTCGTTTATACACCTGGCCTAGCCTAGTCTTACAAACGCGAACGTTTTCTCTTTCAGTTCTTGCTGTGGTACCTGGTTGAGTCTCGTGGCTTAGTCAGTCGCTAACAGAAGATCGGAACTACTTTCTACCACCTACCACACATCCCTGATCATCGATCAGCACTTTGCTGTTTGATCATCGCACATTCCCCATTCCCTTTCCCGTTTACAGATCGACGGATTCCTAATCCCAGCGCACGTCCGCATACGTGTGTATTGGTCCCAGTAGCGCCGGCTAACAGTTAGAGATAACTGCCTCGGGTGCTGGAAGTAGCCGCTCTCACGAGAACGAACTTTTGGCAGTTGCACTTCAGTGGGCGCTGTTTACGGGTCAACCCCCGTTCCCAGGAAAACTTCGGCTTACCTCACACCAGAGGGACGTCGGCTGGGCAATTGCGAACTTGTGACGAGCTCTTGGGCTCCGTAGATACGTAGTCAGTAGTC
>JADNYV010000114.1:0-115000 GCA_015501055.1 Mucidula mucida | reverse complement strand
GGCCTCAGGGAACCAGGGACCCCATGGCTACGGAGCGCTCGCATTGGGGCGCTCACGGATTACGCCACCAAAACAACAACAGCGAGTTGACGAGCTTTCGTACCCGATGAGGACGCTCCAGCCATCCGACGACTGCACAGCGCCATTTCTGACCCGTTTGGGTTGGCCTCTTGCTGTGAGTGCTTGTCGGACAGCCATCGCATGCGCACATCAAGCGGTGAGAGTCACTCTAGCTGAGGAGAAGGCTGAATGGGTATGGTGGTCGTATTCATAGAGGAGAGAAGAAAACTGGACGCCGATGTTAGCCACGAGAAAGACAAGTCGGGCGGCGACTTACAAGAAAGAAGGAAAAAGAAGAAACATAGAAAGAAAATTCTACGTCGCCATTAGTGATGTCTGACAGCATCTAGAACATCAACGTACTTGAGTGGGGACCCTCCCCAGCAAGGCTTCGACGATCTGTTATGTGGCGCAGTTGTGCAGCCGATCGTGCGTGCAATGAATCGCGACCGTGGCGACGTGGTAGTCTTGCCAGGTCAGACGACGTCTGTGTGACATGTCAGGTCGTTATGACCAGGGGGGGTGAGTTGCGATCTACAAAGCCATGTCAATGAGGAGCCCTGCTATGAGGCAGCATAGGACAGTACCATTGCACGATAAAGCGACCGCAACGACGACGAGGCAAAGGTGCTCGACGTCTAAGGCTCATGATGGTGGTGTTGGTAGAAGAGAGAGCCGGATTGAAGACAATGGAATTGAGGCTCCCTCTTTTATAGGCCAAACGGCCCGGCCCGCGCAGACAGCTGAGCGGTGCAACCATCAGCGCATGATTGAGCGCTATTGTTCTGAAAAGTTGGCGGAGATCAGAACAGGATCGTCCCTTTTCCTTGTACTTTTCGTCTCGCGAATGTGCATTCGACGTGTTCTTTCCCTCTAGTGAGAATGCCTTCGGGTACGCAATAGCTCATGAATGCCACTTCAAGCACCCAAATCGACCAAGAAATGCGTGCTGGACGCGTGAATGGCCGTTCCCCGATTTGGACGATTGTGGGTCCTCGTTCCCATGTGTGGCTTCGCTTAGCGCTTATCAGCAGCTGTTCAGCCCCATGCGGGCGCCTTGTTCTTGGAATGACCTTCTTTTGTTGTTCCATTTGGAGAAAACACAGCTGTCAAGTAGATTTCTAGACCTTGGCGAATAGACGCTGTAATCCTGACAGCGACTCTGACTGCAATTGTTTTTTGCCAGATCACGATGCATTAGCCCTGTCATTACATTCAGCGTGAATCACATGGTTATTTGACTGGAATGCAGCATTCGCCATCGCCACAATTCGAATGACTCACCCGAATGGGGATGTAGCCAACCCTTATGGCCCAAAGCATCCCTCCTGATGGAATACTAGACTTCGCTGCATTCCTGGGACAGGCCGCCGATGTATATCTATCTCCGTCTAAGGCGGCTTGAGTCAGAGCATCTTGCGCCACACTCCGGAATTGGAAAGAGCCGTACCAGAAATCAGATGCCCAAGGAAAACCGCTTAGCACATTGGCCTCCCACTGAGGGTAGCGCGACGGCGAAAGGAGAGTGAGTAGTCGTCAACTGACTCCTTTCCAACATTGCTTGTCGATGCTTCGGCGTCCAAGAATTAATGGTCAGGAAAAGTCGCACGACAGCCTGCCGGAAGTACCCTTGAATTCAATGGAGACTCGGTTGGAGAATTTCAAGATACACTGATTCATGGTATGATTTTTCATTCGTTCATTCTAGAAAAAAGAAAGCTTAATGTGGCCTGCCAATATACGAGTCACCACATCAATTCAAGTACAGAGAATCCATGCTCATCCTTGTCCGAACAGGATCCACCTCTCCCAACTTCCGACAGTTCTTCCAATTGATCAGTTCGTAATCGAAGCGGAGTAGTTTCTTGGCCTCCGAAGGTGTTATTCCTGCATCTAAAGACTGCTTCCTGATTACCTGCCAGTCCCCGAGAATCGTCGAGAGTTTGCGCCAATCTATGCCAATTTTGACGTTGTACGCTGCAAGGACAGGACAGAACGGTTTGTGGGGCACGTGTGAGTGCTTCCACGCTGAGACTTGGCATTCTCGAGAGCAGTAAGAAACGGTCTTGCACCCAGAACACGTCTTGAGTTTGCGATTCTGGGTGGAGAAGGTCTCCATACAGTCAGGAGCCTGACAGACATCGGACTGGGCAAGCCGTCGGTCCTTGTCGTAAGCCAAGAACATGAAGGTCTGGGCCTACGTCGTCGAAGTACTCTTTCACGATCAACGGTGAATATGAGGGCATATCAGAGATGAGGCGAGGGTTGAATTCGGAAACAGAACTTGATGAGCACCTTGCCAACTCTGACGAGAGTGCGTATTATCATGGGATCGTGTTCATGCTGCAATGCCTTGGTCATAAGCCGACCGTGTCGGGCGCATGCGGAGCCCAGGCGAACCCCAGCAAGGGATCGTTTTCTGAAAGAAGCGCTCTACCCGCATAGTATAAGGCTAGTGAGTGAGAGTACGAAAGTCCATATGAACATGGGCATCTGAATAGGCGTCCTTGAGTAGTCGGTCGATATGTGACACAAGTTGTTTGGGCCAACAGGGCACGGCGTGGAGGAGAGAAGTGAGAGTTGTTCCGGTGGCACCGAGGAGGAGTTGGATGACGAGTAACAGCTGGCCGTCCTTGTATGTATTGTAGTGTTGCCATAACATATCAAGCATGTCCTGCGGAGGATTTGGAAGCGCGTCATCAGACTTGAGTGGCCATGGCGCGCGCTCCCCGCGTTTCGCTGCTTTCTTTGCATCCTTCAGGATACGCTCTAGGGGATGGCCAAGTGACCTCTGCAATTGCAAAGGGAATAAGGGCCTGGATGAGTAGGGAGGATATGCGGCTGATGAGACGGCGTAAAGAACCATCTGAGTCGCTCAGATTGTGAATCCAGTTAGTGTCGTCCTTTGGACAGCTGCAGCAAGCAACTTAGTCTCCAAAGCTGACATTACTTGAGAGCTACGCTTGTATGTGAGGAAGTGCAGCATGGCGGTGAAAATTTTGGGGCTGGCGAGACGCAGTTCCTGGAAAGCAACATCTGTGTCCGTGAACATGTTAAGGCATCCAAGGTAGAATCGCACACAATGCTGAGGTCCATCAGGATGGGAGAGACTGTCAACAAAGGTAGAAATGGCGAGTTTGGATGGCACTCGCCACTAGTGCGCAATGACGGGCAGTCCCTTTGGAGGTGGTTTTGGTGAAGACGGGGAAATCAAAATGGTCGGAGAGTGCGGGATCCGCCTTGTAATTCTTCGGAAGGCGAGGCGGCCATACTGTAAGGCAGTCAAGACGCGAAGACCAACAAGACAGGAAACGTACTTGGGAAATCTGGGCGGTGACAAGTAGAGAAATCACCAGAGTCGGTCGACCTTTTATAAGCGTGCAGAGAGTACCACGAGACCTGATACGCGAGAGATGTATCCATTTGGAACAACATCGACAATTGTGGTATAACAAAAGAGGGAACAAACCGAACAAAACGCTCCAAATTGGGAGCCAAACAGTTCCCACGTTCAGGCAAAGCGCCTTACCATCATTTCCAGGACGCCTTATCCTTGATAAGACGCGTCCTTTTTCTTTTTCGTTACCATGTAGGGAGTGGTAAAAAAAAACTTACCTCCTCGATATATCATATACCAACACGTCGTAGGTCAGATTTCTCGATACGGAGCCCCTCCCAGTGTCGACGCCTGAGGATTATCCTAAAATCATCAAGTCCGGCATTGATGAAGAGGGTCAACATCACAAGTCGCCCCGTATCACTGGCTGCAAGCGATGTTTCGCTAGTGAAGTATACTCTGCGTCGGGCCTTTTCGATGACTAGCCTCATGAGCTTCTATCTCGCCACCAAAGTCCTTGTTCCAAATGAGTACTTGTTTCATGAGTATTGGACCCATCACCTATCACATCATGATACAGAAGTCGATAGTCTGACAACTAAGAGATGCGGCTTTATAATGATGTGATCTTCAAAGCCTCTCTCTCACACCTTCCCTCACGCGCAGAGCTATAGTGCTCTCTACCTCAATAGTTCCCAGTCAGATTTCATTTCGACACGATGGCTGCCTTGGAGTCGAGGAAGAAAAGGCAGGCTCCAAGTCTACTTGGTTGGTAACCCCTTATTTAGGCTACCGCGCAAAAGCGATGAAACGTCATTTTGACCGGAAAAGCAAAAATCGCTGCCCGCTACCAAGAAAGCGCGCATAGCGAACAACGTCGCTCGGCCTTGTGTACGCTCTAATATCATTACTTCGGTTTGCGGACTGCAAAGTACAGGCTGGATCCGAGGCAAGGGCTGATATCCTTCTTACTCCAATCGACCAGCGCATGCCAGAAATCTAAACCATCTCGTGCAACCTCTAGCGCTACGGTTCCAACCAAGACGGGATGCCATACCTGCTCACAGACATATCGGTTGGCCATTCAAACAAGCGAGAACCTCTACCGAGCGCGAACGAATGGGAATTACCAGTGAGGAGTGAGTCGTCAGTCTGCTTATTTCTATTGTAGATGTTTATTACAGTGTAACCGGTCCTTGTCGCGCTACTTCGTTATAATGCCTTGTTTCTCTATCTCTGCTTCGTTTATTTGCGATCATAATGTCACGACATTCTACCGTGCGATATCCGGGACCGTGAGCGCGGCGGCCGAATCGAAAACCCGCTGTGGCGCATTAGTGACCAAATTTGGCTACCGCGACTCTTCTCGATTATGTTAGGTATGGAGTCGGGATGTTGTCCAACTCGTGCCATTGTGCTATGGATGAAATATGGGCTGACTTTCTGGATAGTCGGATATTCTGATACCATGGTGCTATATTCTGAGAGGACCACAGTGAGAGGCACACTTACTATGGTAGGACTGTCCATGCTATAGAGTGCTATAGAGTGGGAGGTAATGTACTATACACACAATTGTAATGGAACCACTGTACGTAGACAAACTACTAAGACAGGCTTGTAAGGACAGTAACTGGTATAATTCCAGGTAATTATATAGACGACTGCCACTCAGTAAGGCTTTGCGCTTGGTGGCGGCGAAGGATCCTCTATGTCGCCAGAACGTACGAAATCTGGCTCCGGCAAGAAGGGGCGTCGAGAGACCCAGCATACCCACGTTTTCAGTATGTCCTACAACGGTATCATTGGAGTGAACATTTCAATGGTTTTCCCACTCCACGCGGTGCGTCCCCAACGCAAGTCCGCCGATGAATGGCGCTAGAATGGAGATATTAACATCAGGGGCGTACACCGCAACTTTGGAATGTGCTCGTACTTGTGACTGAGCAAGATAAACGGGACTGTTAACAGGGTAGCTTGGAGAGTGGGGGGATTTTCTCACTGAGAAATATGTTCCATATGGCGCCGGTGTACGAATCTTCCGGGATGATGAATGCTGTGAGTCTGAAGAATAATCGCATAGCTAGAGCCGCTCATTGTTGCTGGTACGAACCCTCCAGCGACAGCTACAAGAAGAGTGAACACGCCAAAACGAATCGCCACCGATAGCTGCAGTGATCGCGTATTTCCGTGTCTCAGAAGGGAGTTGCGCCACGTCTTGACGAGCATGACAATGATCCACACTATCACCGATAATCAGTACTTGAGTTTAGCGTAGCATACTCACAGATGCTTACTCTCCACAATGAGCATACCAGCGAGTGAGAGAATTGACAACGACGCTGATAATTTAGCACTGGAACAAAACAAGATTTAGCGCAGCATTCTATGATCGAGTACAACACTCACTGCTGCGAACCAGCGCCTGCCCCGCAGAACATACGTGCCGAATCAAAACGCCACGCTCTCCGTTGACGTTACAGCCTAATCATCAATTGCTATCAGCTTGAATGTGGCGTTCTCGCTTTGGTAATTAACGCACCATGATAGCGATAGTGTAGACGAGTACGAACATAGCCACTGGGAAGCCATGACAGCTGGGATGCAGTAAGAAGTCCGACACGCCACGCGATGCAGTGTACTCACCACTCGAAATGACAGATCGCTCCGAGTCCTAGTCTTCTCAGACATGGCCATGTGGACCGAAAAGTGCGACCTGGACGTATTCGGGTCAGGTAAATTGAAACAAGTTCGGAGCAGACCTCACATCCAACATGTAACACAATACAGCAAGGGTTGAACTGTCAAGTCGGATGAGTATCTACGAGAAGAGATAGATGCAAGCACAGTACGTCGGAGGACCTGACAGACATTCTAGCGTCAATGACACCAAATAGATGTTACACACCAGCATAAATAAGCGCTGCTTGGAAGAGGCACAGTCCAAAGGGAGGATCTTTACTTTGGAACTGATAGGGCGCGTTCGTAAGGTAGAGCAGCGGAAAGACGGCCAGCGTAGTGAACATAATGTACCAAGCTCTGCTTCGGTGGATCTGGGGATTCAGGCGCGCCGTAAGGAGAAACAGGCCCATGAAGAAGCTGGAGAGGCAGGCCAGAGAGTCAAAGGCAGCAATCGCGGCCCGCGTCGATGCCAAAGCGAGCGTCTCATCCGCGGTCGGCAAGTCGCCGCCAGGAAATATACCAGACATAGTTGATGAGGTCGAAAACAGGATTCGAAAAAAAGAGCTGGCCAGCAACGAAACAAGGAGGTAACGAAAGGAATATCTTAAGAGAAATATTCGACGGTCCGTGCCGATCTCACACTTTATACGATGTAGTGTTCAATGGTATCCAGTACCTCCAGGCTCAGTTGTGGTGGGCGGTGCCATAAGAAGGTGATGCTTCACACCCTGGAAGATCAGTGCAGAGATCAAGATCTTTACATCCAATGCAATGCGAAGGTTGGGCGCCTAGTGGGTTGATCGGGCATTGCTGTACTTCGATTATGTGACACTTCGCCTGTTGGGATTAATGAGTGGGGACACACTCTCATCAATATTTGCCTTGGGCCGCATAACTCAATTGAAGCAGCTTCTGTATCACGATTTTACAGTCTTAGGCGCCCTCCCCGCGCGACCGTAGTTCTCCGTCTGGATCAGAGATGATCAATCGTGGGATGCGAGTTGTGGGCCCGAGGCTAGCAGAGGAGTCTATAACGAGGCAAGGGCAATTCAACAGCTTCCACGTTCGTGTTACGATAATCCGCTTGTGAGCCGTCAAGGGAGTTTCTTGATGAAAGGCAAATGAAAGGAGAGACTTTGATGGGAACCGGCACGGGCCGCAAGTCTAAGGAATCAGTTATGCCTCGAGTCTCGCCTTTGGCGACTGAGAAGGATCACGTACAATCAACTTTCTTCATCATGATCTTCACGCAACGACAGTCCAAGTTGCCCGAGTTTCCATGATGCAAGTACAACCGGTGTGTAAGTCAGTGAGCAACATAACATCCATTTGAACACGGCCACACTAGCACATCTGAGCATCAATTGTTCGAACTCTGGGGCAATTGAAATGTCAAAGGACTGGGAGTGGGGAGCGTACAACCTTCTTAGTATAGTACGGTGATTATCGGAGTCTGCAAGAATCACAATTATTCAAGTAAAAGAGTGTGGAGTAAACGAGTAAAGGACCGCGCGAATTTAGAAAACATGAACGCAATACAGGCGAGCTCATTCCGTTTTCGAGCCTTCCAGATCAGCCGGTCTTTGGGCAACCAAAGAACGACGGCGGATCCAGCACAACCATGTGTGCAGTATATCCTGCGACGAAATCAGTTGAGGAACTTTGGGAACGGAAGCGATATTTTGATCTAACACGGTGAGCTCCAAAGGCGAGTCCCCCGAGAAATGACGCTAGAATATCGCATCTTAGCAAGGCGCACTACAAGTGATATGTGGCCATACCCGCGACTAGGGCAAATGAACCAGGCGGTCAGCATAAACCTCAAGGGAAGAAGGGTATCTCACTGAGAAAGATATTCCATATAGCACCGGCATAATGGTTTTCGGGTATCACGAATGCTGCTAGACTAGATTGGAGGAAGACTCGCCTCAGACTTACAGAGCAACGGTTTGTACACACCTTCCAACAACTCCAACTAGGACGGTGAATATACCGAAACGGACTGTGACTGAAATCTGAAGTGCATGTTCTCCAGGTTGATTAAGCTGCTTGTTTCGCCAGGCTTTAACGAGCATGACAATGATCCATACTGTTGAAACGTTTGAAACACACGCGGAAAAGATACGGCTGCGCCTCTGTACCTTCCGTAATGAGCATGCCAGCAAGGGATAGAATCGTGAACGACGCCGATGTTCTAGCACTGACAAAGCGGTATTCAGCGAAATCAAAATCGCATTAAGCTGCTTACTGCAGCGAGCCAGCTCCCGCCCCACAAAACATGCGCTCAGAATCGAATGTAACACTTTCCGTCGATGTTACGGCCTTTCATTATTTTCGTGTCCGATCCATTGAGGTGAACTTCGGAGCACTCACCATCACAGCAAAAGTGTACATGAGCATGAACATAGCCGACGGAAGCCACGACAGCTACGGCGCAGTGAATCCTTGTGGTACTGATACAACTGAAGGCTTACAACTCGGAACGAGAACTTGCTTCTGGTCTTGTGGGACATGGCAGCATGAACAGATAGCGCAACCTAAAGGTATGTATGGGCGAGCGGTGACGAGGCTCGGGATTTGTTATCTCACGTCCAACATGTAACAGAACACAGCTAATGTTGCCCTGTTAATGGTGAGGGTCTAAAGGCATACATGAAGGTTCAGCATTCTACTTACGTTGGCGGTCCTAGAACGAATACCGGACATTGAGAATGAATGGAAGAACGATTGACACACCGGCATAGATAAGGGCTGCTTGAAAAAGACATAATCCGAAGGGCGGATCGTTACTTTGGAACTGGTACCCAGCGTTGGTGAGGTAGAGGAGCGGAAAGACGGTGAGTGTGATGGACATGATGTACCAAGCCCTGGTTCGGCGGATGTTTGGGTTCATACGCGTAGTCAAAATGAACAGTCCCATGGAACAACTGGAGACGCATGCCAAGGAGTCGAATATAACGATGGGGGTCTGCGACGCGGGGCCGAGCACGTCGTCACCGGAAAATATGCCAGACATACTGAACGACACGAAGAATTGACCTGCAACGGAAGAGAAGGAAGGAAGAGAGTGTGAATGGCCTTCGTTGATCGTCCTAGGACATAATTATCTCGGGCCCGTCTCCGCACTCTCACACCGGCCCAGTGAGATGTTGGCTCATATTGGATGCCATCTGTGACGACGGACAGCGCTGAACAATACGTGATCGGGAAAGTACTGCAGAATCCCGCATACATGATACATCATGGTGGTTTGTATATGAGAACGCGGCGGCTGTGTGAATCTGATAGATTGACGCCCGATCACAGTCACGGGACTGTCACTTATGGAGAGACCGACCCGGAAGGGGAACTTCCAACCAGCTTCCAACAATGATGCAGCGTGGGACGAAGAACAGCATTGGACGTCCAATGGAAGTATCAGCCATCGAGAACTTCCTTTTAAGACGCTCTAAGCATGCCGTGTACCATCTCTCCCGCATTTCTTGCCGTCGCTTTTGCTATCCCAGATGCTATTCGTCCTGGCCTTATTGTCACTCGCCGCGGTGATCGCTATTGTGTGGCGCTACGCGCGTATTGCGTCTTTACGATGTGTATGTGTAAGCTGGATGAGTCGCTCCGTACGCCTACGACATGTGGTCCACAATCTTTTCTAACGTAAAATCAGCGCTTAACGTCCGACACGTCGATGAGCTTGTCTGATTCATCACACCTTCCCGCCCGTCTTCGGTCCGCCCCAGACATGGAGCCTCTTCTTCCTGGCAGTGACGCAAAAAGTTCTCATGCTGAGGTTTCGAGTTACTTCTACGTGTCTTACTTCGTATGCTGAACTGATTGCTACAGTGGAGGAAACCGTTCCCCGAACTTTCCATGCAGAAGGATTTCGAAACATTCATCTATTCGTTCACCTGGGTATGTTCAATACGTCCAAACGTAATATTCTCATTTTCGCTACAGGAAGATCCATACGAGGACTTGCAACATTTCCAACTTACAGAAACAGACAGGATGTTGGTGATAACCAGTGCTGGCGACAACGCGCTCCATTATGCCCTCGCAGCTAACCCCCAAGCAGTCCGTTTTCACTTCGCAAACGTCCTAACCCCCTGATGTCTTGTTAGATACATTGCGTAGATATGAATCCCTGGTAAGTGATGAGTCGCTAAGTCTTGATTTCTCCCTGACATAGACTCATTCAGCCAGGGACATCTGCTGGAGCTCAAACTGGCGGCCCTCTCAACATTGGATTACGAGGACTTCTTCGCACTCTTCGGTCACGGTCAACATCCCGACTTCGCTAACCTCCTCGAATCGGAATTGGCTCCGTATTTGTCTGAACCGGCGCTTTCATTTTGGCGAGAACACAACAATCTGTTCTCGCATTCATTCTATCGGCACGGCTTCACCGGTTGGGCAATACGAGTCACGTCTTTGGTCTTTCGAATGAGAGGCATCTCTTCACACATCGCATCTTTGTTGTCCGCTACCACCGTCGAGCAACAGAAAAAAATATGGATGGAACACGTCAAGCCTGTCTTCCAGACTCCAATGCTTGTTCGTTTACTCAAGAGTCCGATTTTTTGCTGGTACGCCTGTGGCGTGCCTTCAAACCAGCGCAAGATGCTTTTGGACGAAGGCGAGTCCTGCGTCTTGGCAGCTCAAGCTCATCTCACGGCATTACAGGCACACTATATGACTACTTGATGGATACGTTCGAGCCCGTCCTGTGCACATATCTGCTGAAGTCGCAAAATCACTTTCTTCGCTTGGTGGGCGCCGTTTCGCCGTCTATCGCGTGTCTTATTAATGTTGGCCTTAGTGCTTGACCGAGAGATATACATACGAATGCTGTCCCGAATATCTGACACCGACTGGGTTTTATAAACTGAAGGATAGTGCGTCAGGCGAGCTCAAGGCTTTCCATCTTCACACTTCAAGTATAATTGAGTGCGTATACGACATTCCTCATACACATCTTTACAACTTTCGTTCAGTGCTCTGCGTACCATGGAAGACCAGTCGCTGACACGAATGCACCTCATGGATCATCTAGATTGGTTTTCTCCAGACGCCACCGAGATTGATGACGAGATAAAGCAAGTCCACCGCGTACTCACACGAGATGGAGCCGTGTTTTGGCGGTCGGCGGCCAAGAAGCCTTGGTACAATGCACGCTTCGAAAGGCTGGGATTCAAGGTGATGGCATTAAGCGTGCGGCGAGGTACTGAAGTAGCACTGGACATGGTAAACATGTACGTCCATCGATCTTCTGGCTTAAAAATGCTTCTGACAGACGTATTTTCAAGGTATGCGTCTTTCTATAATGCAACGATTATCTAGATCTTGGTCATTTCGATTTACGGACAACAATGTAATTAAAGTAGAAGCTACACTGTGGAGTATCCATCTATTGACGATTCACGCTGTAAGACTCTCACATTGAGCACGATGCGGCCACGATGGATCATGGCTGCTGCTGGCGGTGTCGCAGACGATTTTAACATATACATGTTTGCAAAAAATCTGCCTCACTCGCAAGCAAACAAGGACAGGCTTTACAGGAACTCTACTGCACTCGCTGAACAGGAAAGACGTCTTTGAGTAGTGTCGTTTCCCTTGACTCAACCTGAACAAGTTGGACTTGGCTCGATCCGAAGTAGAAACTCGGTACACTCGTCTTGAGTCGCACAGCCGCCTTTCTCTGTCGAATGTCGATTGATTGCGCAGTGAAAGACTGCGGACAAGTAGAATCTAAGTATAAAGAATCTTAAGTCCACGACCAAGTCGTCGAGCACACATGCTCTCGGCCGTGAAAGGAACAGTCACATGAAGACTCTGTTTATCTCAACTGTCATCATCCCCATCGCGCTTCCACGTCCCACTTACGTTTCTCGTGGAGTTGAAGGTATCCTGATGTCCTTCCGGGTAGCCAGGATACCCATGTCTTGATCAAAGCCTACCGGAATGGATTAACAAACCAGCGACGGCAACGATTTCATCTTGGAATACCGTATGTGTGCCAAAGGCAAGTCTAGCGATGAAAGGTACTGACGATCTATTGCCAGTACTATCGCAGATGTACAAGCAGATCCAGACCGCACTTGTAACTAAAGCTCATGAGACGTTAATTCTGGTGTTCAAGAAAAAAAGTCAAGTGACTAACAAGATATTACAAGGGGCGCCAGTGACTGTATCCATGAATATGACAACAATTGAAAGCCTAGCAACACTGGTGAAAATTCTCTCAAGGCATGGTATGACATTGACGAACCCGCCGGTAATCCAAATGAGTAAAGTGAAGATGGTGAACCGAACGAACACGGAGAGCCTCATGTCCTTGTTTGTGTTCCCCGCCGACCTAAACGCACTCCAGTTCTTCGCTAGTATAACAAGGATCCAACCTACACCAGCATTGTTTTTGAGCTCTGCAGCGGTTGGGTCAATGCGCGCATACCTTTTAAGCCAGCTATAAACAGCAAGACGACCAACACAAGTCCAGCAGAAACTTTCGCGCTGAGTCTAGCGTAAGTATACCACGACGAACACTTATCAAATGCCAAATTTTACTGTGGTGCCTTTATCCCAACGGTACAGAACATATGAGATGGCTCAAATACAAGATCGTCTATCGATGTTAGCGCCTAAGTTAAGAGGTCGATATGTTACGCTGGAGTTGAAGTTGATGTTCGAACAATGACTCACCGCAAACGAGCCATAGCAAATGAATGTCAGAACTGTCGTTGGCACGAAGACCATCTGACATAACATGCTCAGCATCAGTGGGATGAGGTGGGACATCATACTCACGACATCCTTCCATCCCGCCGCACCGCATGTTGTCTTAAGAATAGAGCTGAATGAAATCCCATTGCCAACTGCATTTCGTCACGATGAGATATGTCAGAACAAGCGTAAACACGATGCGCACGTCTGATACGTAGCAAAGAACGGCCGTACACGCTCTTGGACAGAATCAGCATAATGATACACACCATGCTGGAATCCTTACGCTGATGGCCCTGACGAAGAGGGCATCAATTATGCCGCATGACGGTCACGCAAAGAGCCCACCTGCGTAAATGAGCACCGCTTGAAAAGTGCACATCCCAATCGGCGGATCTTCACCTAACTGGAATTGAAATGGTACATTGATCAGGTACAAGAGTGGGAAGACCGCGAATGAGAGGCACATCGAGTACCAGGCCGTGCTGCGACGAACATACGGGTTCATCCAAGCAGTGGTAACAATAAGAACCATCGAGAGACTAGAGACTACCGCAACGGTATCAAAGGTGACAATGGCGAGCTGAGAATCCTGCATGAACTCAGAGGGAAAAGCAGAGACAAGGAAGTGGCCTGGATGAGATGAGAGCGCCTTCACCGAGTTAGTTGATCATTGAGCAACATGGCTAATTGCTAGAATATATATAGCGGTGGTCCTGATATCCTGATGTCTTCCATGGCGCCGAGAATAGGAAGGGCTTGTCATAAGTTCAAGATGCTGACCCACAGGTCCTTCATGTCTGAGGACAATCAAGAAAGGTCGGGACGCCGGTCAATGATACAACTGAAACGATGGAGAAGAAGCGGCACTGGTTACTGATGAGGATCCCAAGACGAGAGGTAGCGAATATCACTGAAGGTCCATCACGGGCTCACCTCAACGCTGAAACGCTCCATAAGAACGATAAGTACCTCAGCTGAAGCCATCCTCCGGTTAAAATGAGTGAGATTTGGCCCCGACAGAACACCATACAAGGAACGCCTTTGTCGCGCCTGTGTAGTATGCCCTGTTTTGATGCGGCACGAAGGTGGACGTGCTCGAGTAGTCGCTGTGACTCTGAGGGTGCCGTTCACGGGATTCGCTAGGTTGGCGGACAATAAGACGGTATTCAAATGTAGAGGACCTACAGCTAGGCAACGCACGACGATAACGCTGCGTACACGCATATGGTTTTTGAAAACTTCTACGTCTAGCGTCCAGCGCTTTGTGAAACGGTGGCGTTTCTCATTAATGAGATTGACGCGCGTTCAAAACGAGTCCGTTATGCACGAACAATAAGTCTTGACGACGTGCGGATACGATCCAAGCTATCCAGCAATCTATATCGTGGCTGTACAGTGGTGGGAGCGCAACAAAGGCCCGTCGAATCGTCCGGTCAGAGGCAATATGGGCATGGTGGTCCGGAACGAGACGGCAACACCGGCCCGACGAGTTTCGAGTGTCTCGTCAACTGAAGCACCAGAATCCTATGTATCTTCCAGTGAAGAAGGTCTGTCTTTCCTAAGGTTAATAAAAACCCTACCATCTGAGCACTTTGAATCTGATCACAACCCCGAGCTCGATCTGTTGATATTTAAAAGGCGTATAGAAGAATTTGGTCATGCCGATGACTGGTGGCTTGAGAAGCGTGATGAAGAGGATGTTGATGCTACAACATTTAGGACCGCTGGCGGTGAGTTCGGAGGAAGTTGCTATGGATAATGGGACTCAAGCGGGATTGATGTTGATGCATGCTACGACACCCACGGACCTGCCGGGGTCCCAAAATGTCTCCTCATTCTTCGTGTGGCGTCAATAAAAACATAAATAAAATGTCCACGACGCCAGCAGGATTTGAACCTGCGCCCTCAAAGAGGAACAGATTTCTAATCTGTCGCCGTAACCACTTGGCTATAGCGCCTTCGGGACGTCCCGCCTCGTGCACTTGCGATCGCCAGCCGCCTATCATATTCTCCGAGTCGGTGAACTGCTATTTTTCTACACCACGCAATACCACGTCAAGCATCCCTTTGGCGAGTGTCCTCATCACCGAGTGTGCTTTGTTCGACAGTGATTCACCCGAAATCAACAGTGGCTCGTGATTTTGGGACCCTTTTGCTCTTTCAGGGACCCCCTTTTGCGGCTCTGCTTCCTTCTACGTCGAGCACACGAGCAGTAACGACCACACGACCACCTAATGAGCAGCAGACTTACGAGTACCGTTATCCGACGGCTAGAAGGCCTCGGCGAGCATCCTGCAACCGACGACACCCCATCGTCGACGCCATCCATGTCCGACGACGAGGGCGAAGACAAGATTCACGATGCCGGACGCGGATTGTTGGGCATTGGCGGCGTCCACAAATCAACCTGGGAGATTCCACGCAAAGTTTTCCACTCCTCCATCGGGTTCGGGACACTATACCTTTTCCTCCTTCCCTCAGCCCCCACCCTCGTCCCCCTAATAACCACCACGCTGCTATCCAGCCTGATTATCATCATCCCAGCCGACATTTTGCGCCTTTTATTCCCCTCATCGGCGTTTGCACTGCTCTATAATACCCTGCTGGGCTTTCTCATGCGCCCGAGCGAGCTACACAGCGTGAACGGGGTGGTGTACTACATCCTGGGCGTGTCGTTTTCGTTGGCGTACTATCCGCTCCCTATCGCCGTTTACTCCATCCTTGCCCTGAGCTGGGCAGATACCGCTGCATCCACAATCGGGAGGCTGTATGGGAGACGCACCGGTTCGCTGCCATGGGCGCGCAGCAAGTCGTGGGCCGGCTTTATCGGCGCTGCCCTCGTCGGCGCAGGCCTCAGTTGGGCGTTTTTCCCAGCTGGACTGGCTGGTATACCAAGGGCGGCTTTGGCAGCATATGCTGGCCTGACGACGGCCGCGGCAGAGAGCATAGACGTGAGCTATCTGGACGATAATTTGACGTTGCCCATATTGAGCGGCGCGGCGTTATGGCTTTTGACGACGATATAAATAATGGGATGGGACTGGCTCCGGGGTAGATCATATATCTTACGACTGCTGACTATTTAGAATCGATCCTTTGTCTACACAATACATTTGGAGGTCAAGATGTATCCGGGGAGGGGTTCAGAACAGCATTGAGGAGATATCTTTGACAGCGAAGGTGCGCAGATTGTTTGTACAGCGTACTCGGCGCAGAATCGGATTGGTTTTTGCTCTGATGATTACCCAGCGCGTCGGACGAACATCACGACGTGTAATCGAGGTCATTCGAGGAATGACAAATTTCGGCGTCGCGTATAGCGCCACAGTGAATTGCAGCGGGTAAGAAGGGCATTAGTCTGGAATGCAAATCGTATGCCTCAACCTCTGCGTCAGCTATCCTCAAACCAGTGCGATCAGATTCCTGAGCAATACAATATCTGGGTGCGCAGGACAAGTGCCATTATTCGTACCACCGTTATTTGCCAGCTCCGCGAATTCGTACCAAGTTGCGAGCCGGTGCTAGTGCCCTTTCGATCTCCCATTCATGCCTATATCGCACCTTCTCGAGTTGTCTTGTGCAGTCGGCATCCCGGATGTCACTTATCGTGTTATTGGTTTCATTGCCACCATGCGAAGCCTTGAAGCGCTTGAACATGTCGGACGCGTTTCGACGCGTGCACAATACACTCGAGATATCCAGTGCGAGAAGAACTCATCACGACGTCCATGGCGTAAACTAGTAAGCATGCAAATGTTTCTTCTAACTGACTATAATTTAAGAATGTGCAGTCACTTCAATCTCCGAAGTGGACTATCGGAAGTCATCAGAAAACCTACTCGTCAACTATTCTCTCTTAATGCCTGCCTTCTCACTCTTGTACATCACGGAGAGGCTTGCACGGAATTTCGAACATGGATCACCCCATTTCACAGGACGATTTATATGGCCCAAGAATACGCGATCATGGAGATTTGCAACTTCCTGCTGCCCAATACGTTCTATCATCCATCGCCAGGAAGGACGGTCTGAGATTCATCAACACGGAGAGTGGGCAGACGCAAGTAAGTCCACTTCTGTATTTAAGGCGGCTCCTCGCATTTTTAGTTTGATGGCGCGTCTTGACTTGAGTTTCTGGTACAAGATTAAGAGCGTTCAAAGTTTCTCGAAGGCCCAGGGCCTCAGGCTGCTGTCGACTTCTTGTCGGATACTGTAGATGCGCTTTGGCCGGAAAAGTACAGGGACGCCGTTCGCGCCCCCGCCGCCTTCAGACTCTATGCCCCTGGCAGTGGGATTGTATCTGGCCTTGTAATGTGAGAACTTGGGAGTGTGTGTCTTCAAACCTAAACACAGACCATGGTTCTGCCGGAATTTAGGTGCGTTGTGGAAAAGACACCTCTTCGGGGCATTCCTTCTCATCCAAAGGTGATTTTAAGGGCTTCTTCAGGCATGATTGATACTGCCATTCGGAAATCCCAGGGCTTTGCCACTTGACGAAGGGTAATGATTGAATTCAACACTTATCATTAAGCCAAACGGAAGCCCAGTACGCATACTCGTGATCCCTTTGCTCTGTAAGCATGACAGTTTCGAGGATACTTGAACTTTGGGCACAACACAACCCTGCGCGCTCCAGAATACTTATTTGTCGTGACAAGTTTGGCCAAGTCCCTGCCATTTTCTTAGACGAACCAGTAGGAAGCGGAGCGATCAAATTGACAGGACTGTATCGTATCGCGCACTAATTGTATGGTCTGGTCTACGGTGTCCACGGAGTCGCTCCAAGTTTCGTGTCCTGCTAAGTACTTACTGAGGATGTCCCGTACCCAGTATCTTTTAGAGCCCCCTAACATTCAAGGCTTCTAACCCAAGTCGTAACCAAATGTCTCTCTTCGCGGCTATTGTTGTAGTGCATTCCCATCGCCTCTAGGTAGGGGCCCCAAATCTTATGCAGCGTATCTGTTCTCGTTATGCAGATGCACGCTTCGAATGCTGTCGAGCTACTCCATGATTGGAAGCCTTTTTTGAACTTGCGCCATGTAAAGCAGTGATTCGCAGACTACCATTGAGGCACGGCCACATACGGGGGGCGTCGAAATGTGCTCACAATATCGAGGCAGCGCCGATAGATGCCTTCCTGGCCTGAGCCTTCGTTTCAGTGATGCTTTAACATCTTCCCAGATTCTCAGCCTCAGTGTCGGCCGTGCGAGGGATGTCTGAGCTAGAGGCTCTATGTTGAAAATTGCTGGGTTAGGTTAGTCTAGAAGAGTTCGCTTCATTGGGACCGCCGACAGGTAGACCAACGATAGGCCTGAAAGAATCTCTCGGCGATAGCCATGAGCGGAGTTTCAATCTGCTCTCAGTCGCTTTCGACATTCGAACTTTCACCGGTCACCATGTACTTACCCAATTTCAGCTCGAAATGAGACCCAGCGACGTTTCGACATGCAATGGCTGGGCTCTGTAGTAGATGAACGAGCGCCCGGTCATATTTAATCGTCTCCGGCGGTTATCATGCAGACTTTCGCGGCACTTGACAATTTGATGATTTCCGGCCGCGCTGCAGGCCATAGGACGTTCCGACATATCATAGTTGCCACATCATTACAAACGCTCACTGATATGGATATCCCTGACAAAAGCAAAAACAGGACATGGGTCATACAGTCGGAACCGTTAAGGCGCACGGCGTTTGGTCTTGTCTTCCCTTATACACCGGTAGGCTTGCAAATGTTTCATCTACATTCATCTCGGGGTGTGCTTCTAACCCTCACATTCTTCAGTATGTAACTTCGTTGAGGTTTCCGAAATGAACCCAACTACCGACAGTCATGGTTGCCCAATCAGCCTACTCATCGACCACCTTTTTGCTGCCCGACTTGGAAGCAGATCTTTCTGTTTTCCCCGACAATGGCCTCAACGTGCATTACGAGGAAGCTCGTCTTAAATCTCGCGCATGGATTAGCCGATTCAACAGGACGGTCCCAAAATGCGCGCGTTCATGGACAATTTCGAGCTGATCAATTCGTACTGTTATCCTTACGCCGAAAAGGACGGCTTACGGGCAACTATGGACTTGGTCTGTCTTATTCTCACAAGCCGTAGTGCACCATCCTGACACTCCCAGACCAACATGCTTTGGCTCTACGACGAGTTCACGGACACTGAGAGTGGACAAGACGCGCGTAAGTCCGCATCTGTTGTTGAGCAGGCTCTTCGTGATCCTGACTTTGACGACGGGTCCTGGCTTTGCCTCATCATTAAAGAGTAAGAACGTGCAATGTTCTCACCGGTGGCGAGCACTCAACTATCTTTCCAGCTTCAAGCAGCTGCATCTTGCTCGTGCCGGGCCGGATACCGCACGCCGCTTTCTCGAACATTTGTGTTCCTATGCTCGAACCGTGGGTAAAGAGGCAGAACTCCGCGAGCGCGACGAAATCCTGGACATCCGAGGCTACATTGCACTCCGGCGTGAAATCGGAGGCGTCAAGTCTTGCTTTGACCTGGTCGAGTATTGCTTAGACATCAACCTTCCCCAAGAAATCTATGAAGACCCGGTATTCGTGAGCGGATATAATGCTGCGATGGACCAGATCACTTGGTCTAACGTATGGCTCTTTCCAGTCGGTACTTGTACAAGTTTCTAACGTAGGATTTTCAGTATTTAAATTCGTACAATCTGGAGCAGGCTAAAGGCCGTGACGGCGTTAATATCATTAAGGTGATTATGAAGACCAAGGCCTTAGGACTTCAAGCCGCTGTCGACTTCCTTGGCGGATACTGCGAAGCGCTCATTGGCGAGTGGCAGACGGCAAGGGACACACTATCTGGACGCCCAGGCAAAAAGTACAGCGACGCTGTTCGCGTCCTCGACGCGTTCGGGGATTGGATTCGCGGCAATGTTGTGTAAGGGAAATGAGATCACCTCGTGCTGGAAACTGACTGGGACTTTAGATGGAACTTTGTGACCGAAAGGTATTTTGGAGCTCGCAACACCGACATACGAAATACTCACCGTGTGGCGCTCAAGGTGCCATTCACCGCGAACGTTTATCTCAAGGAATAACGTTGAAAATATTAATTGTGTGGTCGTGAATTTGAATTGTACGTCGCCGTCCGGGTAGAGGTGGCCAGTGATTATTAGCACAATTCTATCGATTTAAAGCCTCTACAGTACTTTCCAAATCTGCGACTTACTCTCTTGGTCTACTGAAGCATGTTCTACGATGTATGGAAAGAATATCATTTCAACGGTGATGTGATCGACGACTCTAGAATGATAGTAATTTAAGTTTTAATTATATCAGCAGCGCGTTCAGCTATAGCGTAAACTGCAGCTTGTGTATGTGCAGCGGGCAAGAACGGCTTTCGGAATATCGATTAACGTTGAGCTTGAATGCGGGGTAGATACAGAACCGACTCACCAAGACACTTGCGTCAACTATCCTCAAACCCTTAAGGCCTTTGACGCGCAAATCGGGATTAACGACACCCCAACTATGACCCTCAGCGGACATAGCACAGCTGCCTACCATGTGGAACGCACTGAATGCAGTCCCGCGGAGGAAGTCGTTGAACGCGTTGTCGTCAAATTCAGAGTTGACAAGGTCGGCTAATGAATCAACGGGTCTCCAATATACGAAGTCCAGGTTGGCGAGGAAAGGTACTTGAAGCTCATTTTGATGGCTTCCTTGAGTTGGAACACGTCCATGTCTGTCGTGAGGATGTTCGGGTCGATCAATGGCATACCAAGCGTGTCTGTGGCGTTCAAAGTAATAGACCCGCCTGGGTGTATGACATCAAAACAAGACCGTAAGCGAGTTGCCAGAATTTACTCACGCGATGTCGGTGTCATGACTGTAACAATCATACCGAAATAATTGCCGGGACGTCTCTGGCCAAGAAACCCACTCTGAAGGGGGGTAAGCACTCATCGCAGTGTATAGATACATGCATCATGGGACTTACAAGGGGTGTGTATTCGATATGGGGAGATGCCGGGTCGGGAGCAGGATCACCAAACTGTTCCAGCGCCGCCCTCACAGAAGGATCCGACTCGTTCATTCGGAACCACCCGGCTTGAGTAGAGTAGCCATTTGTGACTAACAGACCAGTCCGATTAGACTCCCATTCCGCTTGCGCCTCGGCGAATAAGGTGGCATTGTTTACGATGGTATCGGTTGTGTTGGTAGAGTTGACAGTCCATTGAAGTGTGGTTCCAAGGTGGTCAGACAGGTTTTGTCCGACACTAGGGAGGTTGTGGACAACGGGTATCTGTAAGGACTTTAAGTATGTTGCGTCCCCTATCCCAGAGTTCAGTAAAATCTGAGGAGTATTTATGACTCCAGCGGATAGGATGATATCTCGCGATGGCGTAACACGGTGTAGTTCATCTAGGACACAACTCAGCGCTTTCCAAAACATAGAGCATACGCCACGGCCTACCGTTGTCTGCGCGCATTTGATACTCAACCGAAGTTATTTCTTTTCCGGTTGAGGACGCGAGGACGCGGTGAACGTGAGCGTTTACCAAGACATGCAGGTTAGGTCTGCTGATGTATTGCTTGCTTAGATACGACGTGGCTGCACTGCTGCGTTCTCCACCTAAAATCGTCGATTGAATCCAGCCTGTATGTGATACTCAGATAGAATTACAACTTGAGGAGCCGTTAAACTTACCGAATCCAATTGGGCTACCGCCGTTGTAGTCTTCAGTATAAGGAAATTCTTCGTTTAGTGAATCTAAGACCAATTGTGCACTAGGCAGGGGATAGCCGGGAAGGCTGACGCCATTGACGCCATCTTCACTGTGGAACGCAGGATTGTATTCTCCCGTGTTGTGCCCGTCTGCCGGAGGAGTGAATTTCTCATTCTGGCACAGGCGCCGGAACATCAGTGACAATACTGATCAGGATGTCAGAAGACGCATCACACCTTGAAGAAATACGGTATGAGCTTTTCCCAAGACCAGCCATCGTCCTCGGTGACATTAGCCAGTCTGTCGTAGTAGCCCGCTGATCCTCTGGTGTAGAACATGCCATCTTACAAGGCACAAGAATGACATGGTTGACAAGGACGACCATAGCGAGTGACTTACTAACAGCACTTGAACCTCCAAGGATGTAACCACGCGTGTACGGGTTCGACCTATTATTCAACCCGGCTTGACTGCAAAAGATTCCACGATCAGAGAAGAAGATCACAAACCAAACTTCAGATTTACATACGGGACAAGAGTGTAGTTCCAGTCGTAAGGGCTTCCGAAAGAGCCAAAATTGAATGGAACAAGAGTCTGCGTAACCCCTTCGTGCCTTTGTGACGTGAGAAGGCAATCGTAAGCAACAACGAGAGAGCATACGATGGGCCAGCTTCCAATAAGAGCACCTGGGAAGCCAAGTCTTCGCTGAGTCGATTCGCAATGACGCTTCCTGCGGTTCCCCCTAGAACAGTAATCTCATCATCGGGAGAAGCCAGACACGATAGCAAGCATACGTACCTCCAATAACGACATAATCGAACGTTATGGAAGGCAAAAAGGACGCATCTTGATAGATGACGGCACCCACAAGTTTAGCGAGGACGACCGTGAACAGAAAATGTGCTTTCATTGCTGCAATAGAGAATCTCTTCCGGTGGGCAGCGGTTTATATAGCGTCTACAAGAACACGGCGCAGCGCAACAGATCCCTTCGATACCCACTGTCGAACAAAGCGTTTCGATCGGAGGCGGAAACATCTGCGGGACGAAAGCTTTGGGAAAGCTCACAAACTTGAACTAGTTCGTGAACTGATGATAGAAGTTGTTGAGTTGAAACATACTAAGGTGAGCACTTTCTGGCGGAGAGCGGCAGGCTTGATGGAGTCTCGTCAACAGGGTATCTGCTAGGGCATGTTGACGGTGAGAGTAGAGTTCCATGAACCCGGAGGTGATCGCGGGCCGCTCAATTTTTGCTGGCCGCCACCACTCCCGGTAAGCATCTATATCAACTTCAGGATCTTTCAGCGCTTACCGACACCCTGTACTTACGTTCTAACTCAATGACAGATAAGCTGCTTGGTGTTGCATCCGTGTGCAAGGATCCACTGCACATCGGAGTTTCCGAATACGATACCTCAATTCCATGCACTGTCATGCGGGCATGATGCACCAGCTTCTTGAACTCCTCGACATATTGCCTTCCGGACTGAGACCCGATGCAATCTGGTTGGACCCATTCAGGATGGTCAACTCGTGTGTTGAACAGTAAAGGCACCTCCGCTCGTTTCAAGTCCTTTCGGCGGTAACCGTGAAAATCTTCACTTCGGCCGGCCGACAAATTCATACTTACTCTTATGCAGGGTACATTGGCATTATTGTGGGATCCACTAGATATATAAGTTAACCCAAGCTTCCAGTCTTCTTTAAGTCGTCTGGCAAGCATGATCGCTCAAGAAATCTACTCGTCGACTACCTTCTTGATGCCCGACTTGGAAACAGCTCTTGGTGTTTTCCCGGACCATGGTCTCAATGTACATCACGAGGAGGCTCGTTCGGAATCCCGCGCGTGGATCAACCGCTTCAACGAGACTGTCTATGGTCCAAAAATGCGCGCCTTCATGAACAACTGCAATTTTGAGCTCATCAATACGTTCTGCTACCCGTACGCCGAAAAGGACGGCTTACGCGCCACTATGGACTTGGTATGTCTCCCGTGCATTCATTGTGTATATTGTGGACAGTGACACCTCTTCTAGCATAACATTCTGTGGCTCTACGACGAGTTTACGGACACCGAGAGTGGTGAAGATGCGCACAAGTCAGCTTTCGTCGTTCAGCAAGCTTTACACGATCCTAGCTTCAACGACGGTTCTTGGCTTTGCCTCATGATGAAGGAGTAAGATTATTCAGAGTCTCTGTCGTTTATGTGGGCTTACTACCTTTTCTTTCAGCTTCAAAAAGCGCCACATTGATCGTGCCGGGCCAGATACCGCCCACCGGTTCATCGAACATTTCTGTTCATACGTCAAACTTGTGGGTAAAGAGGCAGAGCTCCGCGAGCGCGATGAAATCCTAGACGTCCGAGGTTACATCACACTCCGCCGTGAGACCAGTGCCGTCAGAACGTGCTTTGACCTCGTCGAGTATTGTCTCGACATCAACCTTCCCCAGGACATTCACGAAGATCCTGTTTTCGTTAGCGGGTACAACGCCGCGATGGACCTCATTTATTGGGCCAATGTAGGGATATTTTCTGGCATCTATGCCTTGTGGATGTCTTCTAACATGGATACGTAGGATCTGTACTCCTATAACATGGAGCAGTCCAAGGGTCATGGCGCCGCCAACGTTATAACGGTGATCATGAAGTCCAAGGGCATAGGCCTTCAGGCCGCCGTTGATTTCCTTGGTGGGTATTGCGAATCGCTCATTGGCCAATGGCAAGAGGCAAGACACACGTTCGCCAGTCGCCCCGACAAGAAGTACGATGACGCCGTACGTGTCCTCGACGCCTTCGGAGACTGGGTCCGCGGTAATGTCATGTATGTCTTCATTTGACTCCTTATCGTGTGCCACGAACTCATTGCAATATGAAGATGGAGTTTTACAACTGAGAGGTACTTTGGAGCCTGCAATAGCGAAATACGAAACACGCGTTGTGTTGCTCTCAAGCTTCCCTTTGCCGAGACAGTTAATCTTGTAGAATAGACGATTGAGTTCCGTTTGTAGTCAAGTCGGAATTGTAGAATCACTCGGGTGTCAATGATAGATTGTATTCATTAGGAAATCGAAGGCAACCGGCCATTAAGGAATGACTCGACAGTATCGTAGCTCCATGGCTGTCCTCGAAGGATGAGCCGACATAGGCACAAGAAGGTCGGAAGAGCGATGAAAGATACAGTCTCGGAGACTCCTGGTCTCTACTTGTCGAGGTTGGCGGCACGGCGCTTGTGTTCGGGATGTCCTCGCCCTCGTCCCTTTGACGTATCAGGCATTCACAGTGTGTAGCGTGGGCCAGACACGGGTTAGGATGCTTGTATCATCGTCCTCTTTGTAGTGCTTCATTGTCGCTGCGCCTTGTGAACGCAGGAATGTCACTGTTATTGCCGTCATCATTGGCGCGCCCTCTGGGAAGTGTTCTACCGCGGATGTTTTAACAGGAGAGCGGATGCTCACAGAACTTTGATCAACGCGAGGGAAGAGACGCGGTGCATCGTAGCATAATCATGGTGGTCTGGGGCTCGGAAAAGGCCTGAACAAGTGAGGAATCTTCGTGCTCCTCCTCTGATCCGACGCCGTAGTCTGCCACACCGGCCGCCAATGAAGGCAGTGACGAGTTGTATAACTATAAGAACAACACTGACAAATGAAAAGAAGGCGGAAAATGGCTAGTACAGTACTGTAAGAGAAGAGGAGCCTACGTGCACTGGAGGCCATGGTCGACATAAGAATCATATCAACTCGACACTCTCACCACATATCAACCAAGGGTAGTTATAATGCGGTTTCTTTGTGAAACTTTATTTTCCCAGTACGCACATTTAGTCTAAGTACAACTAGCTATGACCAATGATGGGTTGCGCCTTGTAATGTTCTTCCAAGTAAGACACCTCTTCCGGAGTCATCTTGACGTGAACAGCACCTGCGTGTTGTTTGAGCCTGTGAAGCAACAATGCACGTCACCAAACACATACCAACCATGTCTTGAAGATTCTTGAGAGACGTCGTCCCAACGACGGGAGCGGCGACGCCTAAGTAAGAAAAGCGGAAAAGTCATGACAGATGATTCCCGAATGCGTGGTAAGACGACTTACAATCTTTGTGCATGATCCAGGCAAGGGCGATCTGCGCCATGCTGACATCCTTCTTGATGGACAATTCCTCGACACTACAGCTTGTTGAGTCGTGGAACCTAAACACCGCAAGATGCTAACCGATTAACAACGGTCTCAAACCATTCGCCTTGAAGGTCGTACATCGCCATCCAGCTGAGAGAAAAAAGTTGTTAAACGCTAATTCTCAAGCAGAAAAATGTAACGCGTACTTGTCAATTTCGCCGCGCCTACTTTCTTTCTGTTTCTTCAGAGAGCGAGCCAAGAGGCCGCGCGCGAGTGGCGACCACGGAACCGAGCCAACTCCAAACATCTAGAGCGGTTTAGATTCGATGCAACAGCAAATCTGAAGCTCACTTTGAGAGTCGGGAACATCTCGCGCTCCTCTTCACGGTAAATCAACGAGTAGTGATTCTGCATGGAGATAAAAGGCGTCAAATGGTTGGCGATAGCGTAGTCTAGATAACTCTTCAGCTAAACGATGTCCCTTAGCGGATCGAGAAACGTACTCTGCATAGCATGGACTGGATTTCCATACGATTAGATTCATCAGCAGACGGTTAATATGACGAGACTGACACTGGTATGCGAAGCAGGAGGACATTCCGAGATAACGAACATAGCCAGCTTTGACGACATCATGCAAGGCTTGCATCTACCATGCGAATTGAGACGAAAGGGATAACCCACGAGAATATGACTTACGGTTTCCGCGATGGGAGTCTCGGTATCAAATCGGTGACCTAATGGACATTTTCAGCACTCAGTTCTTGCAGCGCTTTTATTGCCTACGTACACTGGAGAACATCGATGTAATCCAACTGGAGACGTTCCAGGCTGTGCTTGACGGAATCGAAGATGTGCTAAAATAGACAACATAAGCCTCGACTAGCTAAAGAAACCATTTGTTTACCTTCCTACTCAGCCCATGCTGGTTGACGTATCCCATCTGGTCGAGGTTCATGGTGGGGAGCCACTGATCACCCGGTCGACGCATGACAGGGACATAGACCTTCGTCATAATGACAATCTCCTCACGAGGGAGCTCGAATTGTTTGATAGCCTTGCCTAGGATGATTTCCGAGAGGCCGTTAGAGTACGCCTGTAGTAGCATTGAATAAAGACCGAAGATGGTGTAGATAGCGGGCGCTCACATTGGCGGTGTCAAAGGTGTTGATGCCCAGATCGTAGCTATCAGTGCAAGGGTATGAGACAAAGTATGGCGCGTCAAAAGAAGTGCCTTACGCGGCTTTGATCTGTTGCAGTCCCTCATCTTCGCCTACGATCCATGGCTGATATTCAGAAGAGCCATAGCTCATACAGCCCAAGACGATTCGAGAGATTCTCAGGCCAGAAGAGCCCAAAGTCACTGCGGAATGATCATCGGTTACTGTAAAACTACGGCCATACAGCGAGAAACGAACCATAGACCATATTCTTCGAGTGCTCGGAAACGGAATCCATGGTTTACGCGTTTGCAAGGAGGGTGAGAATATGGAAACTGGGAGACATTCATATCTGTATTGTATCTGTGTATGCGGGAATCTGACGGCAGAGGTCAAAGGACGTGTCAGGATTTCCCATTTCCGCCGGGAAATCACAGGGCTGAGTAAGGCCGTCCAAATGGGGCCGACCTGTGCGCTAACATTAGAACAACTTTGCACTTAACCTTCATCTTCGTCTGAAGCAAACTGCGTCTTCCGCGCACGGACGTCCCGCAATTCTATCTGTCTGGTCTTTCCGCGAATCTCGCGGCTGGCCCTTTAACGTCGTCTTATTCAAACTACTGATGTCTCTCTCGAAGTAAACCAGTTCGGAAAAAAATCGAGTCCTGGCATCTGCATCTGAAGGTGCAGATAGCTCCTTCCCCATTAGAATTTGATTGTGGGCTGTCTCTGGGTTCGGCGCCGCATCCTTCAAAGGCGCAGCCGTTTCTCGTCATCTTGCATCTCGATTCTCTTCATCCCAAGAATGAGCAAGAAAGGCGTCGCACTCGTTACAGGCTCCGCACAGGGTATCGGCAAAGCCATTGCACTCAGACTGGCTCAAGACGGATTCGATGTGGGTCTCAATGACTTGCCTGGCAAAGAGGACTCGCTGCGGGTTCTTCAGAAAGAAATCACGTCTATCGGAAGAGAATCTACCATCGTAATCGCTGATATCTCATCGGAGGAACAGGTCCAGGGCATGATAGACAATACCGTCAATACCTTGGGCAGCCTTGATGTGGTATGTGCACGAATACAGTCTGAGGCGGAAAAATCAACGATATGTATAGATGGTTGCCAATGGGGGCCTATTTCTCCCTGGAAGTCTTCTTGGCAGTCAGTATTGTATTGCCAATACACTTTCTTTACGTGAACTCATTTCTCTAGTCTCCGTGGAAGACTGGGATCGCACGTTCTCCGTGAACTGTCGGGGAACGTTCTTGTGCTACAGATACGCTGCGAAACAAATGATCAAGCAAGGTCGAGGAGGACGCATCATTGGTGCCTCGTCTGACGTTGGTAAACAAGGTACTGTGTTATGATGATCTTGATCTATTGGCGCTGTTGACAAAACTGCCCGCTGTGAGGTATGGCTATGATGGGCGCTTACAGTTCCACGAAATTCGGTATTCGCGGTCTCACGCAAGTGGCTGGTACGGCACAGGTTCTCGGACTTGGTTGGCACTCTCTCAATGTTGTGTAGCCCAGGAATTCGGCAAGCATGGCATTACAGTGAATGCTTACGCGCCTGGTATGTTGTTTAATAGTATTTTTGCTTTACGCGCTGACGTCTTCATAGGTGTGATTGATACGGAGCTCAGTGAGTCGATATCGCTCTATCATCCTACCCTATCGACTGGTTTACACAAATTTCTTCAGTGAGAACTAGTGCTGCCGGGGTAATGCCAACTGATCCCGCTGGCATGCTCGAAATGGTACGTATCGATGACATACACAAATATCCTATTCACAATCCGGTGCAGGTCAAATCGCGTACGGCAGTCGGATTCCTGGGAAGACCTGAAGATATCGCAAGTTTCGTGGCCTATATTGTGGGCCCAGAATCCCGCTACGTGACAGGTAGGTATCTCACGGCTGCCGTTGCTTGTTCGGACTCACACCCATCTTACTAGGCCAAACGGTAAGAAAGTGCCCTTTCGTCCTCCAGCAGAAAGTAAACGTCAACTACAGATTTCCATCAATGGAGGTTGGTATTATGATTAAATGCCTTCACTGTGTCTACTATGAATGTGTAGAATCAAATTTTCATATCCAAGAACGCGAGGGCCCGACTGAGCGGTCTGATGAATATCAATGCCCACCTTGTTCACGTCATAACCAGCCTGCTCTTTCGGAGAAAATATCGGTCTAACATCGTCTCCGTCGCATCCAATGATCCATATACATCCTTTCATCCCGCTCATCGTGATGAAGAACGTCACCACCGCCCTAAGTTTCACGCCTCAAACTGGAGCCCAGATATCACAGCCGGCCACTCTGGCGGTTGTGCGCTAGTCGATCGAGGTGTGCCTGGTCGGAACGACTGCGTTTACCAACAAAAAGTTTACTCAACCTGGAAGCACTAGTCTCGACACGCCACCGAACGAATTGCGACCACGACCTCTGGCCATGGAAAGGCAACAAAGCACCTCGTTTGAGCCAGTCATGTCAACAATATTATTACCTTGCAGTGTTATTTGCGACTGTCTGCGCCAGCCTACTACTCAATGTTCGTTTCATTGATCGTACGGAAGTGTTGTTTTCGGACAATGAGTTGTGAAGTGCAGTTTATTTCGGTAAAGAAGCGTGCGGAAACAATCTAACTACGGCAGTATCCTCACAATGTGCGTTCTAGCAAGTGCTTACGATCGGCTTGAAGAGTAATGTCGCATTGAAATGGTTTCGGGTGACTAACGCAAGGAGAGATCATGAGTATATGATTCGTCAATCTGGAAGAAAGCTCACCGAACTGGTCCCCCAGTGACAAATTCAACCTTGGGAGGACAGAGCTTTCCATTTACGTCCTTGAGCGGAGCAATATTGAACAACGCAGCAACATACGCTATCGCGATGTAGATGGAGCGATTTGCAAGGTGCTCTCCTGGGCAGCGGCTGGTGTCGCAAGAATGTTGTTAGCCCGCACCCAAACTAGTCTGAGTTAATCGCACCGTCTGCCAAATCCGAACACCAACTCTCTGGGATCTTCTGGGACGTCACCTCTGAGATAATGCGAATTGGTAAATCTCTCGGGAATGAACTCGTCTGGTCGATCGCAGGCTCGAAGCATGGCGCTGGAATCACAATGAGAAGGTGATGATATGTGCAAAAGACCTACTTACTAAACGTTAGCAACTACGATGGCGCCTCCAGGAAGCAGGTAATCGTTATAGATGTCATCCTGCATGAGCTTGTGGGGAATAGCGAGCGTTTTCGCTCCTCCCCACCTATAAATCAGTTAAAAGGCAAGTGTAACACATTGATAACGCTTACCGATGCAGTTCTCGAATAACGGCGTCTAGGTACGGAAGATGATCCATATCGTCAAAGCTGGGAAGGCGACTGCGTCCGACGACAGCATCGAGCTCAGTTTGCAGTTCTTTGAGAATGTCCGGATATAAAACCATGGCGAGAACAAAGCCGTTGAGGACGGCCACAGTCTTGATAAGAAGTTAGTAGCTGTTAGCAAGCATAGAGGTCACTTGCCGTATCGAGAGCGGCTGCGAGTAAGCTGGCCGCCGCGCTTTTGATATCTTCTTCTTCGTCTTTAGATACGACGTCGAGTCCTCCATAAGCAGCGATGTTGTCGGCGACAAGGGAAGGCACAGAGTATTCTTTCCTCTGATATCGTGTCCTTGTTAGCGACGACGAAAGTCTGAAGAAAACAAGAACATACCATTGCTTCCTTGACCGAGTTAAATGGGATGTCGTGTGCCTTTCGGACAACTTTGCGGACTTTTTCGGCGTGGCGACGAAATCCCGCAAAGGGCATCCACACGGGAACATGCTTCAGGACGGGAAACAAGTCAGGCAGCGTTGTTGAGGGAATACCAAGGGAGTTTGTCGATTCCATTGATTCGTGAGCTGAAGAAAGTCAGCGATAACGACTTGCCTTGTCCAAGTTGAGACTATTAACCTATACTCAGAAAGTGGTCGCTGTTCTGTTCACCGTAAGTGAGGCGAATGACGGTGCTAGCAACATATCTACGCCCAAAAGTTTAAAACTAAGAGTGGAAGCTGTGGAACTACTTACTGGCTAAAATGGTTGCTGAATTCGCTGCCGCAGTTGCTCAATGACCGAACTAATCGATGCGCGCCATCTTCTTGCATCTGCGAGTACATCTGAAGGGATTTGGGGTTGAAGGTGCGCATAATGATCCGCCTATGAACGCGAATTCGGTGACCACTAAAGTCTAGTCAATATAGTATTCAGGATAAACTTGAGGCCAACTTATTACGATAAACCAACAGTCATGCGCGTCCATCCCGCCCTGTCAGATGAATTAGACTGAACGTCGGGAACGCCACGCGAGGACGTACATTTCCATGTGCAAGACCATCCTAGGACGGTCGGAGTAAATCGACCCACGTTTATCTAGCAAGTCTTTCGTAGCCTTGAGCGTGTTCAGTACAATCATGGGCCCGCCAGGAAGAGTGACGAGCATAACATCTCCTGCCAAGATATCAGCAAGGTGATAGAGGAAAAGAAAGGATGCCGAGTACCGAACTGAGAAGCCCATCGCGTGAAAGTTTCCTCCATGGGCAGCCTACTCGTCCATAGCTGTAACGCATTGCCAATGATAGGCAACGAGCGCGGTCCTGGGGGCAGTTTCGGAGACTTCGAGAGCTGCTTCAAGACGATGAAGGCCACAAAGAGTAAGGCAAGCGCAAGTAGCATGGTTGCAGCAGCCCAGGAAGGAGATTCAAGTATCGCTGAGGGTGGGACGAAGGAAAGCAAGAAAGTTCAAGGCAAACGATGCGTATTTCGATATTCGCGACATGACTGTTCGGCATGAAGGTGGGTGCTAGCCTGCAGCGCGCTGATGCAGGTACAGTAATCGGACCGGTAGCCGACGATCGCCGTCAGGTTCTTTTGCCCAAAACACCTTTCACCTTCAAGTTCGTGATCTTTCAGCGTTCACCGTAACCCTGGCCTTACGTTGAACTTCAATGACGGATAAGCTGCTTCCTGCCACATCCGCTGTGCGTGGACCATCGGAGTTCAATTCTATGCAGGCACTGATGGTGCACACTTACCTTCTGGACTTAACCCCGCTGTCGGTGGATTGACCTGGTGGGACACAATCAGGATGAGCAACTCGTACACTATCTCGACTCAATTGCGATGAGTTTGGACCCTGACCTTCCCGCGACTCAACTACGATTAGTACCACCATCATCAACGGAACCACGGACTCGGAATCTTGTGTATTCATTCTGCGAATTGGGCGGTATACCATTAGAGAATAATGGTAAACTCAGGGAAGGTACCGCATCCTACACTTGACATTCACGAGTCACTTCGAACGAGCTCTCGTAACTTCCCACATCGATCCGAACAGCGTCGGGAGCATCGAAAACCGCGGACGCCAACTCGCCTTGTGTCACAGATGACGTATCAAACCAGCTTGCCCATCTGGTTCTCCAAACTGTTCGTCCGATACGAGTTCAAACGTTAAGCCCAGCTTTCCGCGCTAAAAGCCCCTTCTCACTTTAACTTTTGCCTCAGGTCTCTCACACAATATCTACCATGATTGCCACCCCAGCTTTGATTTCCAACGACTATCTCGTCTTAGCCGCCCTAGCGATTGTCGTGGTCACAGTTCTTATCCTGCCCAAACGTCAAAACTCGCCGCCCGGACCACCAGGATGGCCTATTATCGGGAACATATTTGACTTGCCCACCAAGGAGTCTTGGAAGGTTTATCTAGACTGGAGCAAGCATTACGGTACACATACAGCTCCTGTGATCTTCTCCGCCTTACAGAAATGCCATGCCTTGACAGATTCGGATGTGCTCAGCATGCGTGTTCCGGGGGCGCGCTTCTTTATCTTGAATTCTGTTGAAGCTATCCAAGAGTTGCTCATCAAGCGATCAAGTCTCTATTCTGATAGGTACGTTTCTCCGCTGGAATGATCCTGTACTTGCAACTGACATGTTATATTTTGTAGGCCTCGATCTACGATGTTGAACGAACTGTAAGTGCTGCCAACAATATCGTCCTAAGTTTGTCGTTCGAATAAATCCCAGGATTCGCACAACGTGGATGATGGTCTTCATGAACTACGACGACCGCTGGAAAGGTCGTTCATTCGTGACTTCAAGAAGCATCCTCTAACATCATCTGCAGAACATCGCAGAATCTTCCGTCGCGAGTTTGAGATGACAGCAACGGACGAGAATCGAGCTCACGAGCTCAGTGCGGCCAGGCGCCTCCTCCAGCGACTTTTAAAGAGCAACGATCATTTCAAGGACTTGCGACTGTGAGGCAAAGTTGGCTTGAACGCGTTCCGCGCTCATCATCTCTTCAGTGCCGCTGGTGACGCGATTCTCTCTGTCACCTATGGTATCACCCCGCAAACACCCCAAGACCCTTTTATTCGCACCCCAGAAGAGGTGATGGTCATCTTTGCTGACGTCGGACGTGGCGGTTATTTGGGTTAGTGCACGCCACTGACATAACTTCGTATCATTAACGATAACTTCAGTGGATGTCTTCCCGATCCTGAAGAACATCCCGAAATGGTTCCCAGGTGCCAAGTTTCAACGCGTCGCCGAAGTTGGTCGTCCTTTGGCGCGCGATCTTGTCATGGCACCGTACGATCATGTTAAAGCTCAAGTCGTAAGTGGATCTACTTGACTAAGCGCCTGTGTTAAACTTGTTGACCAGGATAACGGAACGGCTGTTTCTTCTGTGGCGTCTCGTTTCGTGACGGCTGTCGCTGACGGTGAAAACATTAGTGAAGCAGAAATCGAGACTATGCGTAACGTACTGGGTATAGCGTATCTAGGTATGTCGGCGCCTTCATCCGTACTCACTCATGTTGATTTACTTCTTTCAGGTGGCGCGGATACTGTAAGGCTCTTCTGTCGTATCGTGTGCCTTACTGATAGCAATTCTGGAGACTGTTGCTATTCTTTCCAACTTCGTCTTGGCGATGGCGATGCACCCGGAAGTCCAAAAGAAAGCCCATAGCGCCCTGGACGCGCAGTTGCAAGGTCAAAGACTCCCTGATTTCAGCGACTTTGGTGGCCGCATTCCCTACATCGACGCGGTTGTAAACGAAGTTCTGCGGTGGAATCCTGCGACGCCGTTTGCTGTCTATCATGTGTCGAGCGAGGCCGACGTTTACAAGGGCTACGAGATTCCCAAGGGCTCTATCATCATTCCTAACCTTTGGGCCCTCCTTCGTCAAGAGTCGGTTTTCGGACCCAACACCGACAAGTTCATCCCGGAACGTTTCTTGAAAGCCGATGGGAATCTCAATCCCGATATCCTGGACTTGGACATCGCATTTGGGTTCGGTAGACGTTCCTGCCCAGGACGAGGTAAGCTTGCATGGCATGCGAAAGAAAGCTCGGCGCTAACGATAAGTGATTAGTGATGGGACGAGATACAGTGTGGATCATGGTAGCGTCGATGCTCGCGGCCTATGAGATCTGCGATCCCGTAGACCTTTCGGGCAAGCGCATTACGCCGGAAACAAAGTTGGAGTTCACGAATGCTATGGTCAGGTGAGTGTAGAGTGTTGATCTGTTGATTTTTTTCTCATAGCGGGTTGATACAGTTTTGCCCCTCCCTTCAAGGTTTCGTTCAAACCTCGCATCCCCGCGAGTACGATTACCGACAATCTCATTGACGTGCACGCCTAGTGTTTATAGAAGTACGGTTATTCCTATCCTAAATCGCGTCAAGTTACATCCATGTTTTCATCTGCATTGAAGCCACCGCATTACTCGCGCATTCTCAGCAATACTTCTGCGCTGACTCGCGGGAATTTAACCAACTCTAGGAAGCATCCTGGCTATCTGACAAGTCTGGTATTGCTGTGGCTCTGCGTTCTTTGGGGATGTTTTCGGACCGGATGTGTCCTTTAAAACCCAATATTTCAAGTCTTATCATGCAACTCTCCGCACCAACCATGAGTAAGCAAGGCGTCGCAATCGTTACAGGCTCCGCACAGGGCATCGGGAGAGCCATCGCACTCAGACTGGCTCAGGACGGGTTCGACGTGGCTCTCAACGATTTGCCGACGAAGGAGGAACAACTTCAACTGCTCTTGAAAGAGATCACGTCCATTGGGAGAAAATGCATCATCGTAGTCGCCGACATATCGTCCGAGGAACAGGTCAAGGTGATGATTGACAACACAGTCAGTGCCTTGGGCAGCACTGACGTGGTAGGTGCTCGAGTACATCACCACCAGGCGGAGACATTTAACGCCACGTACGAATGGTCGCAAATGGGGCCACCTTTCCGCCAGGGAGTCTTCTTGACAGTCAGCTCCTCTATCGTGCATTCTTTTACGATGTGATATCAAATAAGCGTGATTCTGAGTCTCCGTGGAGGATTGGGATGGCACGTTCTCTGTCAATTGTCGCGGAACGTTCCTCTGCTACAGACACGCCGCCGCACAGATGATCAAGCAAGGGCGAGGAGGACGTATCATTGGAGCTTCTTCTGTTATCGGCAAGCAAGGTAGGACGTCAACTTAATGGTGTACTGTGTATTACTCAACAAGACAGGTATGGCTATGATGGGTGCTTACTGCTCGACAAAGTTTGGTATTCGTGGTCTTACCCAAGTGGCCGGTAAGTTCGTACGGCGGTAAAGTGTCAGGTGTTAATGCATCACTTAGCTCAAGAATTTGGGAAGTACGGTATTACAGTCAACGCCTACACACCCGGTATGTACCAAGTAAACATTCTCCGAGGTCTACGCTGACTTGTGTCTACATAGGTGTGATCGATACGGAACTCAGTAAGTAACTTTCTGGTGACTTGCAACCAAATTCAGTTCCTCAACTTTCCCCAAGTGAGAACTAGCTCGGTCGGAGTTCTTCCAGATGGCGTTGAAGGAGTACTGGCACTGGTGCGAACGATCTCGTTCAACGTCAATGGTACTACGCTCAGCGCACTGCAGATCAAAGAACGTACGGCAGTAGTTATGGGAGAACCTGCAGACATCGCAAGTTTCGTTGGATATATTGCCAGCCCGGAATATCACTTCGTTACGGGCGGGTAGTTTACAGCTTTTGTTGATTTCCTTCGATTAACCACCACCGTATCAGGCCAAACGGTAAGAATTGTCCAGCGTCGTTCTACAACAAACAGTGTCATCGGATACAGATTTCGATCAACGGCTGCTGGTATTTCGACCAAGTCTCTAGCAGTTCGTGTATAAAATGCGCCTGCATGATGTGAAGCTCTGGACTTATCAAAGGATTTTAAGCACTACATACTTATGATAGAGTTGCGATATCGTTCCAAGGCGCTATAGCCAAGTGGTTACGGCGACAGATTAGAAATCTGTTCCTCTTTGAGGGCGCAGGTTCAAATCCTGCTGGCGTCGTGAAACGGTTAGGAAGACCAAGTCCATTTTTCCTTTGTGGCAGTAGTCTATTGTAGTTTTGCACTACACCAACTGTCACAAAACCTTGGTTTTTGTAATCTAATGATGTTGTGTCAAGAATCAAGATTGGATTGAAGTTCAATGTTCAATGTTCAACCTACGCGTCGATGGCGGCTTTGTCGATCGCACGCTTCCGAGCGATGACGATCGTTCTACCACCATCATCCTCCACTCCGTAACACGTCCTGGATGTCTTCCGACCACTATTCGACGCTCTCCGTGCCCCGAAATGCAACCAAAGGGCAGATCAAGTCTTCGTTTTACACGCTGAGCAGGGAACACCACCCGGATGTATCCAATTCTCCACAGAGCGCCGAAGTGCGGGGCTCCCTTCCCTTTGGCTCATTGTCTGACCCGTGCTACAGGTCTTTCGACGCGCATCAGAAGCATATTCCGTTCTATCAGACGACCGAAAGCGGCGCGTCTATGACCGCTCGTTGCCTGTGGGCACGTCCAAGTCTCATGCGGCTGCTGCTGCCGCTGGGGTCAAATTCAAAGACCGTAAGAAGCCTGGCGCGACACATGCATGGGCAAAGGTGTGGCGCGTCTGGTGTTTGTGAATTCTGATATTGAAGAACTGCAGACGTATCCGACGGCACACGGCGAGTACATGCACCCGCATCCCAAGGACCGCTTCTCCTCCTCCTCCTCCTCCTCTGGCCATGCCTACTCCTCCCGCTCCACCTTCACGTACAAGTACCCCCGGAGTCCATACGGCGATCCCCTGCCCAACTCACATGCATGGCAGACGCACCCAAATGCAACGCGCTCGACTTCACATAGACACGATGCTCACGCTCAGGCCCAACGCATGGCTATCGCCAACATTTCCCCTCTATGGCGCGCCATAAAGCTCGTCGGCGGTGTCGCCATACTTTGTACTGTTTTGGGCTTGGGTAGGAGTAGAGTGGGTGACACAAACGGCGATTAGATTCAGCTACATTGCGTGTCACGTCTAGATTCAAGCCACTGTGAGTTTACATAGAGTACAAGATGACTGTAAACATTGCATACATTGAAGAGTATATTCGACATTGATTACTGTAACGATTTCTGTCAGTCTCTCAAAGGCAAAACACGAAAACTATACCAGAGACCAAACCCAAAGAAAAGAATTTGGAACATTGAAAGGTAGTCGTGGACTTGTAAGTACAAAGCGTTCAAGAAGTCACTATCTCCTCCTCCTCCACGTTGTCATCCTCTTCATCCTCATCCTCTTCGTCGCTTGATTCATCATCCATATCGTACAATGTGACACCACACTCCACATGCAACGCGTTGCATATTTCTTTCCATCGCTCCTCCTTCCGGATATACAACCATCGTGGCGCAATGACTTTCTCCAAAAAGTAAGTCATGCTAGGCCTAGCGATGCCTACGGTTTGAGATCCTTCGTCTTCGGCGACAACATTGTATCTGGATTCCAGCATGTCAAAAATAGCTGGAAGACTAACTGCAAGTGAGGAGTTGCACTTACTGTCCTGTATATCCAGTATGCGAAGGCAAGGGAGCCTCCACACGGTCGAGGATACCGTTAACCCCCGAAAAAACTGCTCCGTTGCCGCAAGGTCTCGAAGTCGGAACTCCTCGAGGTGCGAAAGAAGGGACAGAAATTTGAGCAGATTCTGGGAATTCTTTTTATGGTTACTCATTTCACAAGAGACATCCAGTATCCTCAATTTAGCCACTGCTCCGATAGAGCAAGGCAGATACATGACCCTTTCCGCCACGTCTGGATAACCGAGAGTAAGGTCAGAAAGGGCGGGTACTTCAAGGCTCGAGAAGAACTTCTTTAGGCGTCCCGGATCAGCTATTGAGCTTTCGTCGATGTTAAGATGCCGCAATTTGGGAAGGACAATAACGTGTTTGATGACAAGGTAAGTCTCATTAATGTCTACCTCGAGGTGCTGGAGATTGGACATTTTCCGAAGGCATTGAAGCCCGGTATTGTCGAAAGCTGGAAATCCACGCGCTTCGGTTAGTCGAGCCCAAGGAAGGGGAACTTTCAATGAAGACTTCCCAGTCCGGTTCATACGTGAATGCTGATCGCAAGGCAGGTGCGGAATTGAATGTGGTCACTTTCCCGTTCCGCTGACCTACATCGACATGATCTAGCTCGAGGATGTTAAGGCGAGAAAACACATTTCCTGCAAAAGCTTGAAGACTCTGTTCGGGAATTGTAATCGAGAGTCGCTCCCAGTGCGGTACGCTTATTTCTAGTAGCGGAAACACGGCATGATTCGTGATCATGCCGCTTTCGCTGGTCAGGACAACCGACAAGGGAAGATCCTTGGACCTTCCGAGATAAAGGCCAGTTTTGTAGGCACATTGACGGGGAGTGATATGGGTAGCGTGCACATCAAAGTCAAGGGTGATAACTGTCCAAAGTTGGGGAAGTGAAATTGCAAGATCTCTCCATCGCCGACAAATTCACGGTGAGGATTTTGGGTCGAGGGAGTCGGTGTGTTCATGTTTCCAGGATGGTGCGGTACGCATGAATATTTCCGCCAAGATCTCGTTCGGTAAGGAACGGATAGGGTGTACGAGAGCTTTCGCGTCCTCGAGATGAGACTCGGTTGCCCTACGCGCCGTTTTTAGATAGTTCAACGTCTCTGTGGCTTGCGCAATCTTGCGTCAAGATCCTGCAATATTTCTGTGGATTTGTCGATAATGACACGGAAGTCGGTGAGTTCTGGCTCAGCGGGGGGTGGTTTTGGCGTAGCAGTTCCTCAACACGCGGGGTGCGTTTCTGTGCCGGGTATTTAGGATGGAGAGCAAGGAAGATACATGTAGGACATGGCGGAGGGGTGGGAGTAATAAGGCGTCGGGCATCTGGGCTTAGGCGACATTCAGCGTCATGGAAAGCGGCTGGGCACAACTCGCACCTGGCGTTTTACTGCAGGTCTTCAATGTACTTGACTGTGACGCGTCCAAAGAGTACGAGTCTAGAATTCTTCTTGAGTTGGACAATAAAGCCGCTCTCAAAAGAGATTGACCTACTAGTACTACCACGACGCGTTGATGTCAGCTTGCTTGTATGCGGGCGGGTGCGACTGCCTACAATCTTGTATGCGGCCTATGCTGGAATAAACTACACAGCGCGAAGTAGAGGGTATAGCAGGCGTAAAGCTTTAGAGATTTTTTGGTACGTCTTCAACGTTTCAACGATGATCGTCCAGAACAAGAAGTGCGCACCCGGCAAATATCGGTCCGCTCAGTTGATGACGATATTCGATCGGCTACCAGTCGGCTCTTTACATTTATTCTATCCCATCTCGCCGGCATTACACTTGACTTCCTACGACCAGCAGCTTGCAGATTCTTGACAGACTCGACGCGCGCTACCGTCTCTCATATTGCTTTTAGAGATTTTCCCATTGGAGAATTTGCGCTACGCTTTCTGCCGCGCTACTGCATGATTCTGGAAACGTGCGTTCGCGGTCGGCCTGACGCGACGACACACTATCTCAGATTGGACGACACTTAGCCAACAAGCATAGATTATATGGCGGTTTGGAAGGGAGACAAACAAGCATCACAATCTACAGTATTGACTCTTCCAATGTTTCCGAACTCCAAGGTCTTGATGATGACAATTGCATCTCAACATAACGGGAATTAGTGCTGATTCTGGCTGAAATAAACGGACAACTTCACCTTCTTCGCACTTAGGACGTGTCCTGCAATAGTGCTCAGAAGCATTGCATTGGAACTGAATGCACTCACCTCTCGATACCAGAATTCGGTGCGTTCTTAATGGTTGCGTCGGTCGTCCATAGAAGTCAAGGCAATTGGACATCAAGCGCGTCGCAGAAGATCGTCCTCGTCGTGGAAACTGCGTCGAACTATAAGACATCGTTCTCGAAGAAGTCGAGTCAGGTTGTAGATACGATTCGTCCACTGTAGGGAGGCGACTTGCGGGATAACTTGTCGTCGGTCGGCTTGTGGCATCGAGAGTCGAAGTCATGCGGTAGTCGGTTGGTTTGTGGGTTCGAAAGTGTGGCGTCGAGGCGGTCGGCGTACGGGAGAGCGTGTCGTCGGTGGGTTTGTGGATAAAGGTGCGAGTCGTGCTTTAGAATTGGTTGTCAACAGTCAACTTGCAGGAGCAACGTGTCGTCGGTTTGCGGTTTCGAGAGTCGTCTTGAGGGACTAACGTGGCTTGTGGATCAGAGAGTCGAATTCGGTCGTCCGCGAATCAAAAGTGGGGCGTAGAGGCGGTCGGTTTGTGGGAGAGCGTGTCGTCGGGTCGGCTTGTGGAAGAGAAGGCTTGAGTCGAGTGGTCCTGAACGGTCGGCTTGCGGGAGATCGCGTCGTCGGTCAGCTTGTGGAATCGAGGTAAATCGTGGCAGGAGCGGTCGACTTGCAGGAGCTGGTCGGTTATCGGTCGTCCGGTTGTGAGGAGGGTGAGTCTGAACATAGGAAGGTTAATCATTATGGCAATAACATCGAGCAATCTAGCACCCACCCGTCGATTGAGGCGCTACAGCGGTTGTCCTGCGTGAGACCTTGAACTTTGTCGTCGTCGTCGTCGCTCTAGGCTGCTGTCAGAGACTAGATGAGAGATAGTGTGGAAGTGGAAGTGGGAGTGGGAGTGTGGAAGAAAGCAAGGATGGGGAGGCATTTGGGTCCACAACACGTCCTTTTATAGAAGAGGGTGTCAGGGCTGTGCACAATGGACCGACCCCAAATTGGGATAGTCGTCCATTGTTCTGATCTTTTTTGGCTGGTCAAAGTTGTGTGGCGCTTCAGGGTTGGGCCGGGGCCAGAAAAGGCATTATCGTCGGGGGCATTGCGCAATGGCGGTCAACCGATAATGCTACTTCCCATTGTTGACAATGGAAAGAAGGAAATGTTATCGACTTGGCGGCGCTAAGCATGTCAAGTGAGTACCCATTCGTCGGTGGGAATCACGATTCCTACCAACGATTCAACACGGTAGCTGTTTAAGTATAGAATCACGGTGTGAATCTATCTGTGTAGGGTTGCGCCGTTACAGAATGGCCAGTTTTTTGAGAGATGTGGCTGCGAAACAACGAATTGTCTTTCTCCTCTGGGTCATCATCAGTATCAAAAGATGACCAGAACTGCCTTTTCTACCACAGCATTACTGCTGGACTCGGACTCAGTACATCAGTTCCTGCATGTGAAGGGATTTGGGTCCAATACTCCCAAGTAGTAGAGTGCAAATGATATACATCTAATATATATATGCTCATATAAGTTCAAAACAAAAAAGCTTCGACGAAAGGGTTACCATGCACCCAAGCACAATTCACATATCGCTGTTCTGCCTCTCCTTCCAAATAAAGCAGGAAAGACGTTCGTATTGTTCTGTCTAAACATACCACTACTTAAGAAGAATAAGAAGAAATGTCAACCCATCGTGAACGCCAACGCCTAGATATAAGGTGGCGTCAACGCTGTTTGGTTATTCAGGGCTCCTAACGTCTATATTCCGGGCGTTTAAAACGACGCGTGGGTCGGAAGTTCCTGTGGGTCCGCGCGCCGTAGTTATCGCCCGGGAAATGGGGGGAAGTATTTAAAATGGGAAATGGATTGTCGTTGCGGAAAGGGAGAGGCTGAGGGTATCACGAGCCCAGGCAAACATTGCAGATGAGGAAAAGTACGTAGGGGCGACAGAGAACAATGAGGAGATGTCCAACATTGGGAGAGGACAGAAGAAAGTAAACGAGGCATGCACGAAACCGTGTTAAGAAGAGAGATGACAGAATACGGGTGATGAGGCAAATGGAAGAGCTGCTCAACAGTAGACGGTCATTGTCAAAGAAGGGAAAAAGCAAGTGAATTGGAAAGACGCAGCAGTATACATGAGGGTAGCACCTAGCCACCGCCGGTCACCGGGTGGGCGCTAGAACGACGTATCCATACACGAAAAATTCGAGAGCACTGAAAAGAGGATGGTCGTCAGCGGGCCAACGAAATTTTCCGCTTAAGTACCCGGGGCATCCGTGGGAATCACGTCCGGCAGCATCCGATGCTCCTCCTGACTCCTGAGGCTCCTGGCACGTCGTCTGATTAATGCTCGCAAGACTGGCTACTCCGCCTTACTGAGGCTCTTTGAATATCTTTTACTATGCCAGCCGAAATCTGACATTGCTTTGAATTTGCAGCAAGAATAGATTGCCTTTCTTATACAAGTTGTCCCGCCCATCCTCGAACGTCTTCCGCCGCCTCACGCAAGCTGGTGTGATCAAAGACTCGGACGAGGCTACTATGCGCTCCGTTTTACCGTTTCTGTAGAATGTATTATACTGCAACACTGTTACGGTGAACGAAATATATATCGCCGCGCGCACTGTGCTGCTTGTACGACACCTCTTTCTTGCAATTTTCTGTTACTCATCGATATCCATATTTAGATCAATTTGCATGCTTTCACATCCAACGCAATTGCACTGTGTAAATTTGACTGGCGTAACGCGTCGGCAGGTAACCTTGTAATTCTGAACACGTCACAACTTTGCAGAGTCCATACGGTAGAATGGCTTTCTCTCTTACTAAGTCTCGAATCTGAATCCTGAACATTTGGACCCCTTACTGAACGATGTTCGTTTAAAAGCACTCGTCGCTGTATCGGATGTCTCTCATCAACATCATGTCTTCTACCACTCGCACTATCCTCGTTCCGGCGCCACAGGAAAGCAAGGCGGAGCGGCAGTTCGCGCACTCGTGAAACTGAACGAGGCAGCGCCTTCTCCCAAGTACAAGATCCTCGCGCTGACGCGCGACGCGTCGTCCAAAAGGCAGCCCCTCTTGCTTCTCTGCCAAACGTCTCAGTGGTCCAGGGTAATCTTGCAAAGCCTGAGACACTCTTCAACGAGCCTGTCCATGGCTTGTTTCTCATCCAGAACTGGTCTCTCCAGGTATGGACCAAACCCGAGGAAGAGGGGGATGAAGGTTAGATCAATACAAAACATATGCTGCTGACTCTTTGTTAATGCATACTATAGCTAGGGCGTTGATAGACTTTGGTGTGAAGCGTGGCCTTCAGCACGTCGTTTACACTAGCGTGGATTACTGCGGCACCGACGAAAATGCTTTACCCGCGTGCGTTCATCAACGTTAGCAGTAATGCGTTTTGTAGACTGACTCTCTCACTCTCTCTCTCAGCATGGAAGGCAAACGTGCCGTTGAGAGATACCTTCAATCTAACAAGAGTCTCCCGACCTACACAATCATCCGCCCCACCGGCTTTATGGAGAACTTCTACTGGCCCGCCTACCTCCAGCTGGTCTCCAGCAAATGGAATCCTAATATTAAATATAAACTTATCGCGGTCGATGACATCGGGTACACCGTCGCGTCCGCATTTGACGACCCAGCCACCTTTGGCGGGAAAGGCATCGACCTCGCGGGCGACGCGTTGACTCCGGCGGAGACAATCGTGGCCTTTAAAGAGGTGACGGGCACCGTCCTCGACGCGAAGACGCCCCCAGAACTTCCTCCGGATTTCAAGAAAGCGTTTGAGGTCAGTCTCCTTCCGATGCGAAACCTTGTCGGTTTCTAATGCACAACACAGTTCTGGGATGAACACGAGTTTGTGGCTGACCCCGCCGCATGCCGCAAGCTTCTCCCAGGCATTGTAACCCTCCGACAGTGGTTGGAGACGTCGTCGTTCAAGAAGTAAGAAATGGTGATGAGACGAGCATCGTAATTCAATCAGTTCAATGCACCAATATCCAAACATTATTCCGCCGAGAGATGTGTCAATTCTTGTCGTTCGCCAACATGTTAATGAAGTCTGCCAATTTGAATGTTCCAAGATTTAGCTTTGCAGCTGGCCGTCTTGAGAAGAATATCTGAGCCTTGTTTTTCACCTTCGCAGCTTTGGTCACTTAACATGACAATAACCTTAAGCAAGCAAGTCAGGAAGCCTGTCAGAACTCCACCTAGGCCTGAGTTGAATCGAGAGGGGGGCGTAAGCCTTAAGGTGCTCGGTGACATTGGCCAGGTCTGAAGACACAGGTAAAGGTAGCGTCTCCATTCTCAGAGAAGTTGAGAGCAGCAGGATAAAGGAGAGACGGCCGCTACGCCACATCAAGTGTCGCTATCGAAACTCATACTATAGGCCGGTATCGATACCATGAGATATCAGATCTCGATTCACTGCGCCACTCTATCTGTCCAGGCTACAAAAAGTAAAGCTACCGGCACAATCGACGCCAGCAGGATTTGAACCTGCGCCCTCAAAGAGGAACAGATTGTCTGTGATTCGAATCTGTCGCCGTAACCACTTGGCTATAGCGCCGTAGTTAATAGGTCTCACTGAATTATCCGGCCCACATGGAATGCTCAGCTTGTGCCACTTTCAAGATTCGATGCTTCGTTCAAGGACAGAAGACGGTCCTCCTTCACATAGACTTGTAAATGCTTCGTCCCGTGTACTTTTACTCAGCGCCATCCTCATTGAGGTCATTTCAGAATTTTGAGGAATATGTACCATGACCGTGTACATGGTGTTTGTGGTCGGTGTTCCTCGAAAAAAAAAGATCATTGATCTCAACAACAACGGTAAACATGATTCGCGTCTTGATTTCTACCTCCACGGCTACGCTTGAATAGCCAAGTTCAAAGCTGGCGTAGCTGGCCGTAGCTGAGCCGTAGAAATAGTTCGTAGCTAGTTTCGCAGCCAGCCACCTCAGTCACTCCGAGGCATCCGAGAAAGTCCGCAAATTGCCGCGGTATCACGCTCTTGTCACCTCTTACTGATGGTACTACATTTCCTTGAAGATACTGTTCCGGAAGGTAGTAGAGCTTCGGAAGGGATGCTATATACATGCAATCATCTCCTTAGAATGGTTACTTCTGGTGATATATAATTGTTACAGCCAGCGGGAAGGCTTGTCGGGAGGGGCGGCACGGCGGGGTCACATAAGGTCACAGAAATCACAATCTAGTCACATTTAGTCAGCTGTTACTGAGCTTACGAAATATTTCTACGGCCCAGCTACGCCAGCTTTGAACTTGGCTAAATCACTCTGCAAGGGCGTCTTCACACTCAGCAAGTTATTTGCTGAAGCCCGCAGTCATCCACTACCTTCTGATTCTACAAAACTTCTAGCGTCCTGTACTGCACCCTGAACGACTTGCTGAATTGCTTGTACTTAAGGCTAATCACAACAGAGTCATCCTGGCAGGCAAATTCCTCGCTCTCCTAGCACTGGACGATAAGTTGAAAAAAATATCGCAAACACCATTATACGAGTTCCTACTACCCTCAGAAAAGAGACTGATGGCCCCACTTCTCCGCCTGCAATTGCGCCGTCAGACTAGCACCCACCATCTGGCCCGTAAACAGCGCGTTGTTCACAGCCTTGATGGGCGTAACGATATCGCCTGCCGCGAAGACACCCTTCACGCTCGTCGTCCCGAAAGGCTGCGTCGTCTGGATGTCGCCCGCGGGCGTCAACTCCAAGCCCAGCTGTTGCGCAAATGGGCTCTTGAGCTGACACTTGGGCTGGTATGCGAGGAACCCTTCAACAGCGCTCGTCCCGTCCTCAAAGTGGAGGATCACCTGCGCGCCGTCTGGACCTTTCTCGAGGTGTTTAACGCGCCTAGCGTCGACTGCGATGGGACAGGATTTGACCGCATTTTCGTCCGTCAGAGCGGCGGTGATCTCCTTGGTAAGATCTTCTGCGCCATTGGTGTAGATGGTCACTTTGGAAGGAGTGATTTGGGCCGCGTTTCGAGCAACGTGGAGGGCGTGCAATGCTTTCGTGTGCGCTTCGAATGCCAGGACACCAGAAGATGGACTGTGGCGTTCTTCGTAGCCGTCGCAGAAGAGACAGTGGAATCTTTAATAACGGTCAGTCAGTTTCGGTTCCATTGAGACCGTTCTCAGACTCACATTCCTGTTCCCCAGCACTCGTCATATCCAGGAATGTCGGGATAAACATCAATGACGCCCGTGGCCAATACAAGCTTACGTCCCTGCCAGGTCTTTCCCTCAACGTCGACGGCTTCGGATACCGTCTGATTCCCCTCTTGCTGGAGACGCATCACTTTTTCGACCTTGACATCTGCAAATTGTACCGTCGAGTAACGCGCAAGGATGTTTTCACGGGCCTTTGCACGGAAGACCTTTGGGTCTTCGTGGTCGAAACCAAGAACGGCGTGCATATGCTTCGTGCGCTCGTTGCGATAGTCCTTGGAGTCGAACACGACCGAGGTGTGTTGTTGACGCGCCATGGCGAGAGCAGTGGTGAGGCCCGCCGGACCTCCTCCTATGATCAACGCGTCGAAAAGGTTGGAGACCATGATTCTGGAGCTCATCGACTAGAGATGGAAATGTGGAATGAGTATTGTCAGAATTACACTTTCTTGCAGCCTCATTTATACTTTTTGGAATGCATCGGAACGCGACTCGGACACTGTGAGGGTCCTCCTTGCTTAGCAAGCGAAGTTGGGAGTTGTGTGTTCGCTGAATCAGCAACGTGATATGTTCCACGGGATTCAGGTACCCATGCTACCTAAGTATGAAATTGTATGTTCCACCAAGGTCCTATAGCTAGCCTCTGTCAGCGTCTAGGAGTAACGACTGTTGTCGCTGGCCAGCCGCCAGCCCCAGAAATGCGTACGTCTCTGTCTAGAAAATTGAAACGTGGCGCATCAATTGTGGCAACCTGGGATCAAAAAGCGACGCCGGCAGGGTTCGAACCTGCGCCCTCAAAGAGGAACAGATAATGATGATTCAAATCTGTCGCCGTAACCACTTGGCTACAGCGCCTGGTCACTTGACCACGTGTCCGTATCAGAGCACCTAGACATCCGGACTGAAAATTGCCGCGCTCAATTGAAGCTGGTATTCCGGTTGCTGGAAGTCAGTCTCTGCATCATCGAATGGACAGGAAGCCTGCATCCAATGCTTCTATCGCCTAGTCGGTTTCTTCAGGTCCTCGTGTGACGTCACGGTCATCCATCTCTTTTGATCCCGCTTTCACGATCTTTACGCGTCGTCGCAAATAACACGTCCACGTCTGTGCGACAGTGTCAAAAAGAGTTTATTCGACAATCCCGCGATAACTCTTGGACGAAATTGTGATGCACAATCTTCTATCGACACCCTCCATAAATGCCTTAATTATCTACCACCTCATCAACGGAAAAAAGCGGCGCACAGCCAATCTCCTTCCCCTATGTCTCGTGTCCAAATCCATATGCGCCATCGTCGCAAGAGCGCTGTATTCCACGCCCGTCCTCGAGTCCATGCGGGACTTTGACCTCTTCATGCACGCCAAGCGCCACTTTGATTTGGTGGACACGCTCGTGCTGTACACGCCAGTGACCGGCGCCCAAGGAAGGGCTTTATTAGTACAGCTACCCAATCTGACGGTGCTGTACCTGAACTCGCTCAGTCCACTGCAGAGCGATGGCGATCTAAAGCTCTTTTCGCGCCCGGAAGAGTTCCCGTTTCAGCTCGTGCAGCTCTACCTACTCCGGATGCCCTGGGACGCCCTCGTAGCAGCGTTTGTCAAGACCCAGAGACGGTCATTGAAAAAACTACAGGTGGATATGCACAGTCTTCATCCTTTTGGCCAGCTCACGTTCTCCGAGATATCCACTTCCTTCCCCTTCCTCGACCCCGTGTCTTCCTCCGCATCTACAACCCCAGCGGAAGCGATTGATCTTCCCGACCTGCGCCATTTCACCGGCCTAGCCTCTATCCTGCCGATGCTCAACGCGCCTCTAGCGTTCGTTGACCTGAATATCGAAATGAATCCGATGAAGTGCGCATCACTCAAAGTACTTCCTCCGACGGTAAAGCACCTCTCGTTAGCGCGTGTGCCCGACGACCCGGAACTAGGTGAATATATCCTGGAGATTCTGGCATCGCGGTGTAAGAATGTGAAGAGTATTGCTGGGATACCGCTTCCGCCGCAGGACGTACGTCAAGTCCTACATGGTTCACTTTCGTTGTTGATCATGGCGCTATAGAGGTCGAAGATACATCAAGCGCTTCTGAAACTACCTCAGTTGAGGAGTATGGAGTTGCACATCACTCGAGCGTGGAATCCTACTCCAGGACATCAGTGGTTACGCATTCTTGCATCGGAGCTAAGAACGTATAGGCCGACGTTAACGCAAGTGTCTGTTCGTTCTCGTTCCGTGTTCGTACGCTGATCTTTAACAGAGAATGCTACTTCCGGACGCCCAACGTTCCGTATGTGTTCCTGTACGAGAGGGATGCCTGGCACCTTGTATCATCGTAAAAGAACGACAGCAGCTCTAAACGTATGTACTTATGCTTTCAAGTCGTTCGCCTTTTGTTGCATTTCGAGAACAATCTGTATTATTATACTGTAGCACTGCTAAGAAAAGGATCTTGATCGTGCTTGCCTATGGACTAAGCAAACTAGGTAGGCCAAGGTTGAACTGCAGTTTATGAGGAGCACCAGATGAGCGTATTAGATATCAGAAACTAAATCTAACAATCAAGCTGCGACGGTGATCTCCAAACTGCTGGTCTCCGACTGCTTCACTTTCTCTCTGGCCAGACGTCCCTTACCTCTCGCCATCTCCACTTCTGTCCACATTATGCGGGCATCATCCAAGACGCGGAGAGTCCCATCGTACATCTCCAGAAACCTGTCGACCTCGGTATTGAAGTCAAGCTCGTCTGATGCGATTGTTTTCCGAACACCGTCAAAGAACATATCCAAGACGGCCAGGTTATGCATCACAAGGAGAGTATGCGCCGACATCTCATGGGTGTGAAGGAGATGATGTAGATACGCCTTTGTAAAACCGGGTAACGAGGAGGAAGTCTGGTCGGCTTGTAAGGGTTCATCGAGAGACGAATGGAGTATGAGTGTGTCAGGAGACGAAGGAGAACATGACATGCAGGGACATACACGCTCGCCGTCAATGGACGAGTTGTCTAGCAGCGAAAAGTCGTGCGCATAAACATGGTCATAGAGGTTGTGACCCAAATGAAGCTTCTCTGAACGGGTGTCGTCCTTCCTGAAGGCCGGGAAAGTAAAGTCGAGGGCTACCCCAATATCTGCAGCTCGCTGCACCCAATGGGCATCAAACAGATCAATCCCGACATCGCGAATGAGCGCGAGTATCTCATGTGGAGAACTGACGGAATTGATAAGACGCGGTTTGTCTACTGACAAAGGCGACAACGAAGTTTGGAAGAGTGCAGTAAGTTCCTGCGGCGACGGGACAGGCAGGGAGAGTCTAAGAGGGACCATATCAAAGGAATATCCAGCGATCGCCTCGTCCAGTCTCGATAATGGCTTCACCATCTCCGCATCTTTGGCATAGAGTGGCTCCATCAAGGTATCCGCGAACGCTTTCCTAGCGGGAATAACGGTGCCCCCAGCCATGTGCACGAAAACATTAAGAGGATGACGGCCATCTATCGGACGCAAAAGGTTCACGAGCCAGGCACACGAGCGCTCTATGCTTTTGGTAATGCGTTTCTGGGAATATGGGGGTGGAGTGAATGGTATATCGGTCATGGCCATCACGATATCAGGTTTGCATAGCAGGGTATAGGAACGCCATTCATCGGGGGTCACCTGGGACGAAAGGTTTGACATGATAAGAGTAGAAGAAGCAAAGAATAGGACGTACCTTGCGAACGCCACGCACACAGTTGGCTGACAGAAAGTTATTGCCATTAGGTGGTACTTCGCGTCCGTCGTAAGGATCGCGTAAAGACGATGAGATGAGGTGCTTGTCAGGAGAATATCCGAGGAAACGGTGCAGAGGGTGCTCTCCGCCTTGCAGGGTGGGCACTGGAGGTTTGTGCTCTAAGCTGGTATCGATCAAAATGCAAACCAGACTCACCAGTAGCGTTTCTCACTCACAAAGTCTCAAACGGTACATGCACCCAGCGTATCGGCTGAGTTTTTCGGTTGTGATCCCTCGATAGATGAGGCACTACGCCGCGTGATGTAGACACGAGTAAACCTGGCGTCGGAATTGCAATCTGGGAGTCCTCGCTCCGGCTCAGCGTGACTTCGCCTACTCTAGGAGAGAATCGAGAATATGCGGAGGAAAGATTGAACGAAAAGGATCGCGACGCAGGGGGTATTGAGGCCGACATGGTGGTAAAAAGTAAAGAATAACAGCCCCTATCTCTGAATTCCTTCAGAAACTTCTTTGTGTCCGTAAAATGTCAACCCATGGAATTACGAGTTACAGATAAAAAAAACATGGCTGTATGAATTCTAAGAATGTAATCTACACCCTCAATGGAACAGGACTGCCCTGCAGGACGATAAGTTGAAGGGATCTCAAAGGTAGGAGAACACATGCATCCTTAAGACAATATTGGAACCATGGTACAGGCAGATATACTCCAGTTAATCGAATAAGATCAGAGAGCTGTGTCCCGAAGTGCCACATTGATGATTGCCATCTCATCATCGGGGACGATCTCCGAGGGTGTCAATTCCGACGCAGGTCCAACATACTCTTCAGGGAATTCTTATGTTAGATTCAACAGAACGAAACACCCCCATACCTTTGTGTGGCGGAAACAAACTGATATCATTCGCCATCGATGTAAAAGCTGGGTTCAATGTTATTACTGTCATCTTCAACAGGAACCGATCCAGAGCGCGTTTGAGTAAGGTGGACTTGGGCCGAATGAAGTGTGGAAAAGAAAGAGGAATTAGGAAGGCCAAGACCGCACCAGCAGAGCACCCTTCCATCCGCCAGAGCAGACGAGACTGGTCTGTATGCAAATTGACATGGAGAGGGTTGAGAGAGATGTTGGCGAAGGCAGTGGGGGCAGTAGTTTCAGAGATGGTCTTTGCTTCAAAGATGCGAAATGTGAAGCCAGGAATGATAGTGTCAGTTGGAATGAATGAGGTGCCCGTTGCATCTAATTTGCACGGCAATGGAAGGTACTGAGTGGCAATGCAATATTCTATATCAGCGAGGAGGTAGATTTCAAAGCAATCCACAAAGGACTTCGCTTTCTTAGCGGCTTCGGTTTCCGGCGGGTTCGAGCGTAAGTCGTCGAGTATCTATATGATTAACTTGATACCGATTGTTATACGCTCAGGACACACCTTGTCAGCATTGGTTGTCTTTAATCCTGTGATACATTCTTCGAGATATTGAAGGATCTCCGTACAAGGGGTAAAACAGATCGGCGCTGAGGATTCCCAGACATAACCTGCCCTATACGATGAATGACAGCTTGGGCACACTACGCCGTGTCAGCACGCATCGTGCTGTACCAGAGAGAAAAGAATGGCTCACAGAGCATGCAATTGCGAGGACTCGCTCTAGAGAAATCCTGCGGTATCAGGTGCCAGATGAGACCTATATCATCCTAAAAAGTGGAGACCTTGAATGTGTCCGTCCGAGCATAAAACAGCTGACTTGCGCGGAGCCTACCTGTTCAGCATCATCAACTATAGGGCACACTTGCAGCGGAGGCAGACAACAACAGAGAGCGCAACGCCCATCTTGAACCTGGATCGGCTCGCGTGTTGTAGCAAAGAAATCTGAATCATCATACATCTTGAGTTGTTCGTGGTGTTGGGCAAAATAGCGATACTGTTTGCAGGTGTTAGATGCCGAGGTTTACATAGGTTTCGCCGTTTCGGAAATGGTGTGTCTGATCGTCTAGCTGTGGCGGCGCGCCAGGATGGATGCGGATGATGAATTCGGCTTTGACGAGGAACGAGAAATTCGCGGAAACAATGGACCACGTTGACCAAGAAAACATTGCCAGTACGTCAAAGTAATCATAGCGCGCCCTCTGCAAACTTCGCGTCCAATCGACTGATGAGGCGTAAGATCGTGTTGATCTGCTCTACTGCCATCGGAATAGACAATTTACTCCAACCTCCATCAACCATAGCAGCCCACAAATAATCAGGTTGGGGTATTATCCTGCAAAAATGAACGTGAACAAATTGCACGCGTTCACTTTTGGCACACACGTACCCGATTGTAGGAATACTAGATCGGCCGAGGGTACTGCTTCCGCCTGCTCCGTACCTTCAAATAAACACCTCAGACCTTATCCCACACTATCTGATATAAAAAAGGACCCACCAACGAGAGCGTGCGCCGTTTAACCTCTCAGGCGCCAGCAGGGCCATACGTACCAATGGATCAGTCCCTTCGAAAGCATCTAGATACAGCTCGTGTAACAAATCACTACTTGAAGAATCGTTACTTGAAAGTGTACGCAAAGTCAGTCAACTGTCAACTCCGAGCAAAAAGCATACGTACGCCATTGTCCACATGGGCTCTAGATTTCCTGTGGCGCTGTAGACAGGCTGTCCCGTGCTGAATTCGTCTTTCCATTGGAGGGCGCCGAAGTGTTCGCATACAATCGCGGCCTTGGCGTTCTTGAGAATCTCAGGTCGTTGCCCCATCCAGGCGGACTCGTTCAAATGGCCCCCAGACATGTGTCCTGTGGTTATAACGAAACTAAAGAGCTTCAGACGACATCTTAGCTTTGAAACAATCACTTACTCGACGTTGATGTCGAGAGGGTTATTTGCAAAGTATTCAGCCATCGCGAGGAGTAAGATCGGCCCTATGATCAGGTAAAAGTCATGTTAGATGATTGGGTCGAACCATCGTAGTCATTCTCTGACCATTCTCTTCTATGATGGATGGACCATCACCTGCGATATCAATGAGTATCTCGGTCGACTTCATTCTCGATGAACCGGTAACTTACTATGTGTGTACACAATAATCGTCTCCTCCGTTCCAGCCTTTCCGGCCAGATGTCCAATAACCGTATGACTAGTCGAGTTGACGCTGGGGGCATCGAGTACGACCGTCGCGGATTCGACCTCTCCATCGCCAACGAGCTGTCGAATCAACTCTCCAGTTGAGTTACCCACATACAGTGCCGGTACATCATACAATGCCAACCGGCCTGGAGCGCCGTCGTTCGGGAGAAACTGAAGAGCAGCGTCTTCATCCGAGGTGCCGACCCATGAAGCGATGACTGCTGAAACGCCCATAGTCTTGAGTTCAGTGAAGTCAAGTGTTTTCGCTGACTGCCAGTGCGGATTGGTCAAATTCCCTAACTAAAGACGATCATGTCAAGCGACGTGAGTTATGGTGTACACAACAATGAAAGCAACACACCTCTGGTATCTCGTCGGAGCTGATATTATGTGATGTTCTGGAGCAATGTATTAAGTGTGACGAAAGGGACGTAAGTATAATGTTCACATACCCAAGCAATCGATATCCAGGGGCCGAATAATTCCTCGTCGGACTTGGATTGTCAAAGAACATTACACTGCCGTCTGGCGCGTTCGATAACGCGCTCAAGTCCAACGTCCCGCTATCGCCCGATTCGTCTGCCGCCAGACCATAAGTCCCGGCATCAACGACCGGAGCGGTAACGCCTTCCAATCCACTATTACCGCTGTATGGCCAGAAACCCGTTGTTGGGAGTCCCAGTGACGTTCCATTGCTCAGATTCAACGTCAAAGACCACCAACGAGCATCCCATCTGGAATGAACGTAAGTAGCGAATGGAGCCATCGCGACGGCCTTTACAGACCTTTGAATATGATACTTCAGCGTGTCCACCTTCAATCCTGCGATCGTCATCGATGCCGCCACAGAGTCCGTTAGGACGTTTTGATTGTCATTTCCAGCTGTTCAAGTTCAGCGTAAGACTGTAGCATTGAAAGTCATATTGCGATACTTACTCCATCGTGGTCCGCGCAAGTTCGTCTGGAATAACCTGTCTTCAAGCAGGCGTTCCATTCGCTGGTCCAACCTGGGTTCATCCGGTGCTGCTTGAGCCAGGATGAGTTGCCATAGAGCTGGAGCGAGGATGTACTGCAGTCGCATTGCGGGGTTGGATCACCTTTCAAGGACACACCCAACCATTATAAGAAAATACCGTTGACACTGCGAGTCATAGAAGCCTTCTGATCACGGAGCGAAATGAACGCGTTCCTATCTCAGGCGTCGATGTCAGGTGGTGTTTCCAGCACAAACAAAGTAGTAGAGCTGAATTACGCGAATTACGCCACTGAAGCCTTCTTGAACCGCTGTTCCGTCTCGGTTGCTTGTTCGGTGCTGGAAACGCCGAGATGATGGCACAGTGTGTGACCTGACCAGGCCCAAAAAGCGTCTCAAAATAGAGAGCAAAGGCATCATATTCTTTGAGAGAGGCACAATTTTGTCAGATGATTATTTTTAGTAGTGACTGGAAGATACTTGGGAGCTCTGCTCGCTAATTATGACCTTCATGACTGCGTCACAAGGCGAAATCCAGGGCGAAAGCATGCAGTTCCTGTAGAGATAAGAATGGTTGCAGATGAAGTAGGGCTTACACGCTCCAACATTTTACCAAGTTCCGAAGCGAGACGAGGAAATCAGCGAAGAACGAGAGCGGCATCGTCAAAGTATATCATATTCGCTGAGATCATTTGACTCTCCGAGGTAACCGGTTCTCAGAATAGTGGCAACGAAAACAAACTCGACGTCTATTAACACAAGCTCTGATGAGGTCACGCGCCCTCGGCGCGTTGAGCCCTTCTGGCCTTTTTGGCAGCATTGGCAGCAGCAGCTTTTTGTTTTTTGGCCTCTGCCTTTGCAACCTGGAAGGCGGATGAGCGTGTTATGGCAACGGGAATTAAACATGACCCGTACCTTCTCTTCCTCTTCCTTCTTGAGTTTCTCCGCCTCCTCTTCTGCTTTGCTCTTGCCTTTTGGTGTGTTGGCGCCAGATGCCGGTTGAGACTTGGCTAGTTTCTTCTGTTCGCGAGCCGCTTTCTCTTCTTGTTTGATGCGCTTAATCCGAGGGTCGAGACTTGGTGATACCCGGTTAGAACAGCTTTTTTGAAAACAACGCAGTTACCTCAGCGTCAAGTCTACGATTCCACGCAGACGAGCAATGTCCTCCTTCTTTCTGCGTGCTCGCTCACTCTTGTTCTTCTTCTCGGTGTATCGCTTATCGTCACGACTAGACATACGTCAGCAATGGTATTATAGTGTCGAGCCGTTCAAACGGACCTATCGCTGCCTTCGTTGACTTCCTTGTCGTACCATTCAAAGCTCCGCCAGCTGTCAAAGTTGTACCAGAAGTCATAGAATTCCTCGACATGCTGTTTGGACGCGTCGATATCACCGAGCATAGGCACGGGCTGTTTCTTTGAGAACCTGGCTTCTAGTTCGAAGATGGGAGCAAAGGTTTCTATGAATTTGCTCTCCTTGAGGTCTTTGGTCTTGGATTTGAGTGACGAAACATCCTCTATGTCTTCAAGGAGCTGTGGATCTGCCGAGTCGAATTGACGACGCTTTTCGGGATTGGTCAACACTTCATGAGCCTTTTGATGCATTTGAAGAAGGCGTCATCGTTTGTGTTGAGGTTGATGCCGGTGAGCAGTGAAGTCGTGGTAGGAGGCGTCGTAGTCGAGACCTTCTTATCGGGATGATGTTTCAACACTTTTTTGCGATCTTCAAGGCGGTCAACAGGATGAGGGGTGAGGTGAGTCACAGACGTACGGGCAACTTTGATCTGCGCGGGTGTCGCAGTGAATCTTAGATGAGAAAGGCCAAGAACAGCATAATGGTCTTGTTTCTGTGAAGATTGGTCAGACGTACTCCATCGATAGAGGTATTGAGCAATTACCTTCCACTCTTTGGGATCTAATGATAGGATCTCCTCAGTCTCCGGCTCGTCACCAACGCCAAGATCGTCTTCCACATTTGCGGATGAGCTAGCTAGCTGCTCCAGTCGTTCCCGTTCCTTGGACATGTAATCATCGTGCTTGGTGAATGAGCCCTCGTGGTGGATTGTCAGGCGTAGATGGTTGAGAAACGCGGGGCTGCGGGGAGAATACGACGCTTGACACTGGGCGTCAGCTTGGCACCAGACGCATCGGGCGCGACATAGGATTTTGGGAGCGGATTTGCTCGTATCGTCGCCATCGTCGTCGATGAAAGGAAAAAAAGTGCAGATCACGTGAGCCCACTGCCCACAAGGCGGAGTTTGAATTCATGCGGGAGCACGACACTGCTTATTATTCACCATCCTGGTTCGCCATACAAAGAGGAAGTCGTTGTAGACTACTGATACAGTAGAGTAGAATAGATAATTTAGGGGGTATACAATCCAATGCGCAAGAAACCGATAGGTAAACGCTGCCAATCACCCATCAAATGACATCGCCATCATAACTTGGACATCGCTGGCTGCATCTTGTTCAATAATGCAGACGCAATGATCCTTCCGGAATCTTTGTTTATCACCTGATCAGAAACATTAGTTTCACGGTGCATTCACAAAAGAAAGCCTCACCTCGCAACGCGAAGTCATCACCCTTCCACCAAAGGAGACGGAGGTGCTTATGATGCGAATCCGAGCACCGCTATCCGCAACGACGTATCAGTACAGATACATAATAGACGACGGGGGAAAGACGTACAGTGATGCCGGAGAGTGAAATTGGACATTCAATCCTTGTGTAACACCTACTCCATTGGCGCCTTGCATGAGCCCCAATACAACGAGCGGCGTACTGCAGCAGCTACAGTAACAGACGCTATGAGAATCACAATCCAGGAACAAGAACGATTCACTTACTTGTCGATCAAATACGCGATACATCCCCCATGTAGCATACCCGCGCCGTTCAACATGCCTGTCCAGTCAAAACGCGTAAGAATCGCGGCCAAGTCGATCCAAAGTAACCAGGAACTCTGACCTCTGTTCACGACCACTTCTGCAATCGTCGTTGCTTCCATTCGGCCATGATGCTCTAGACTCCGGTCAACAGTTACGTCGACGAACTTCACGTCCTTTCCAGCTTTGTAACCAAAGCACTCCGCGTCCCCGACTCCGTATGAGAAAAAGGTGTTGTAGTTCAGTTGTTTGACGTAGTCGGGAGCGTTCCCAGCGGTAGATGATATGTCTCCCTGGTCAGGCAAAGATGCAGGGTCCACCCAGACGGGTGTTGCTGATGTTGATAATCTCGTTCGAGAGGAGGATGGGAGCGAGAGAGAAGAGGACTCGACAGCGGATGCGTGAATACGAGTTGAAGACATGGTATATCGAGTTGGAGGGTAATGTGTCAAGAGTTGGGAGTACTCAGCAGAGTCCATTTGCGAGGCTTTATATCGTAACCTCGCGGAGACGAGAAGCACGTGTAGGGGCCGCGTCTGGAGAAGTTCCCTCTAAAAGTTTGTCCATGGATACTTCTTTACCAGAATCCTCCGCGTATTGACTTCCGGTGAATCTATAGACTGTAATGGGTGCGGGTTTTCTGCGGATCCCTGCAAGAGATGAAAACGAGGATTGGTTTGTTACCCGTAAAGGTCATGAAGCCGAACAAGTGGACAGAGCTGTGTCCAAATACGACCTATCATGGTAAAACGACCCTTCAAGCGTCCCAGAGTGCGTTCTTATAATCAAACACTCTGCGCAGAGTAGAGATCCAGAGTAAGGCTCCGGGTGTATCATCCTGAGATTAGCCAGGGATCAGATCTGAATGAGCGTAATAGTAACTAGTAGTGTAAGAATGGCCAGGCTGGATCATATCGAGGCAGATCACCGAAGGGTATCGACGCTATGTAACTTTAGGACGGGGTAGCAGGAGTGATTAGGTATAGGCTCCAGAGTATAGACAGTTTGAAGTTGAAGGACGCCGGGAGACAACAATTGAAGCCGAACACGTTGCGTCGGCGGTTATGGTTTGCGGGATCGCAGATATAAAAACGTTAACATGCTCAATCTCAGCCATTCGACCCTTCTCTAACAGTGCTGACATGATCTGGACATGACAGACTGCCGATTTTAGATGAGATTGAACACAATTCAATCTTCAGATGAGTATCTTCAGGGCGGGATTACGACAACGGTGAGTGCTGGGATTACGACAACGCTGGGCACTCACCGTCATTGAAATCGCCCATCAAGTTCGACGCCTGACAAGCTCACTGGCAACACGCCACGCGCGCCTTTGCTGGTAACAGTGACAGTGACGCCTTCCTGCCTGTCTGTGAGTCTATGTCTCCTTGACATCAGATGGCGAAGATCATTGCGCAGGTCTCGACCAGCGACCGCGGCGCAAATCGTAGTCGCAGCACCTGTTGTCCTCCGCGCGCTTTGGTACCCCGAGGAGGCTTGCGCGTTATTCTGGCCTCGGAAATCACTGTATGTTTTCGACTTCATTTGTGATGCCGATGTTGATGGTATGTTACAAGCTTCAAAGCTGCATTATTCAGCTGACTTCCATTGTCATGAAGGCGTACGGTGAAAAGAGAGGATTCGACCGGAATTGCTGTTCGGCAAATGACCTTGGAGCTTGAAAGCTTGAAAGTCTGCTTGAGTTGTATCAATCAAAATTTCAAGACAACGGTACAGTATTCCGAAATGACAAGTGCGCAAGTTCTATGAAGGCGTGATGTAAACATAGGATTCAATGACTGGTCTACGCAAGGGTCTACGATTGAAAGTATTTATACCGTGCACCGTAGGAATAGAACTCCCTGTGCGCCAAGTCATCCTGAATGCTGTCGGATAGCCATATCCTCTGCGCAAAAGATGTAAAGTCGGATAACGCTGCGGGACGCCTTGGTGCGAGCTGTGCTGGTTCATTATCCCAGGGAACAGTACCTGTGGCGCTCTCCAAAAAGGCAATTATAGGCCAAAGCTGCTATACCTCCTCCAATTCGCAAACTTGCGCAACTGCTCGCTCCAAATCTGACGGTTCGTAGGCATGATCGTGATATCTTCGTACAATCGCCTAACGGCGCTCATGCGCGGCTTATTTGAGCAACTGTTCCAGATGTCAAATGAGCGAACATGATGATATATCCTGCTCACAATTAGAGATACGGTGGGTCCAAAGCAAATCATGCTGTTCAGACGCAATTCCGTCGAACAGGGTCGTCGAGGGCTGAAATCAACAAAAAAGTAAGCAATGTCATATAATAGCGATGCAAAACGGGCTTACGTCGTATCGAATATCGAGATCTCGACGAAGCTGAGTTTCCGCTTCCAACGTCGTTAGTTGCTCCCTAAGACGCGCAATGTCGTCAGAGACTGTGGCCATGAGTTGATCGGTGAAGATAGTGCTTTCTGAGAGGGTTTTGGAGGAGGCGCGCATAAATCAGTTTCGTTCTCAGATTCCGCCTCCGATGTCAGTCACGAATCACGGTGACGCAACTTTATGAGACGAGTCTCGAATCTCATCTCGATGCTGCACGACGAAGACTCAAGAGGGCAAAGGCGGCGAGGAAGAACGAGTCGGAGGGAAATGGGAGGAAGTTAGTTATGTAAGCTCGATCGCGTTCGACGCGTAACTGTTGAGCTCACGTGCCTTCGATCATCTCTGTTCCTTCTCAACTATATCTCCATCGCCTTTTTCGACCGTTTCCGAGTTCAAACCTCACAGACCACCGCCTCTCTATGTCTCTATGCGAGACGAGTGTTGTCAGGCCTCCAGAGTGCGTGTATGCTCTCCCGTCGCCGGCACCTGACTCTGACTAAAGCACTGATTCACGTACCTTGTTAGCAAGCACTTGAAGTTGCATAGCTCTATCCATGCAGAATGAGTCAATCGGTCAAAAAAAAGTTGACTGCTACCGCCGTTAACGTATGACGTCCTTTGGTTTTTCGCGTATGCCAATATCACGGTCGCGCCCTTACTTACTAAGTGGACAGTGCAAGTGCGCCCTCACCGAACGTGTCTCCGCGCCTTACCAAGATCTGAGAATGACTATTGCACGGCCTTCTCTCTGGTATAAGAGCCTTGACGATGGCCTTGAATGATGCACCATTCTGTGACTACCCTCTAACTGTATGTCGACCTCTACTAGACGCGATAAATCACTATCGCCAAGCGCCTCAATATTACAAAAGGGAAACGCTTGTTTGAACTGCAGGTATGTTGATCTCCGCGGATGTTTTCTTAGTCTAACGCCTCTCTCAGGCGCAGGAAGATTGTGCGTTTCTTTCCTGCTGCACTGAGGCTTCTCTCATTCCTTTCGAAAGAGATGTGATGGAAAGCGTCCTCGTTGCGGTCCATGTATATCTTCTGACGCGTTCAGTGACTGCGAGTACGCCGACACCGGTACTACCAGAACTCAAGCGCTCGAAGCACAGATCGCTGTTCTGCAGGAGCGAATATCCCAGTTGGAGCAAGGCGATCGGTCTGGCACTCCTACAACTCTGAGTTCGGAAACGTATGGCGACCCACTGATTTTGTCGAGTCCGCCTTCGTTCACTGGCGCTGTTGTAAGTGATTGAGCTTTTTTTTGGTTGTGATACGCTCACCTGGACAAAAGCCCGCCTCGTCATTCCTAGATGCCGCGTGCGTGGGATGCGTTCTGCTCCACTACACATTGAAATTAACATTTCCACAGGCTAGATAGATTCTTACTCCATTGTGCCGACATTGGGTTCTTCCTAAATATCTCACGATTTCAAGATGCCGCATCGTCTGCTGGCCCTAATCGCCCTTCGTCCGCTCTTGTCAGCACAGTATACCTGTGGGGCATTCACCTGGACCCTGACACTGCTGCAGCCCATGAGTCTTCATTTTTGACACGAGCCATCGAGTCGACCGCTCAAGGTCTTACGAGTAATCATCCCCACGCTGTTTTGCAGTGCATCCAGGCCGCTGTACTCCTGGCCAATTATTTCTTCCGCAACAAGCGGATATTGGAAGGCAGATACCAAGCAACTGCCGCAATGTCGCTCGTCATCTCCTCTCGGCTGCATATGATACGCTCTTCCGAGGCGCCGACAATAGATTCAGTCCTAGGATTGCCGGGGGAGCTTCCGGACCCTGTGGATTCGATTGAGGAGGGAGAAAGGATCAATGCGTTTTGGACCGTCCTTGCGCTCAATAACAGTTGGACGGCAGCTGAAGGAACGCCCTCGCATCTTTCGTATTCTGCTCCAGGTGGACGAATCGATCTTCCTTGGCCAATGGACATGTGGGAGTATGCACAGGTAAGATATAGGTTCAACGAATTCCGACTGGGATATTGAATGCTTTCATAGCGGCCTTTTCCTGCTGGGTTCAGAACGAGTCGGACGGTTCAGAATTTCCTGGACAATCAGCCTGACAATTCCAAATCGGTGCTTGCCCTTCACGCGAAAGCATCCATACTTTTAGAGCAGGCGTCTCGGGTTACTTTCAAGTTCAGACCGGGTAGGCCTTTTCAACATCTTCGCACTGCTAACTCACTGCTTCTGGCCAGGCATGGGTCAACAAGAGGCTTCACAATTCTTTGCCTCTTTCAATGCCTTGGAACAGGTCATTACACGATTTCTAACGGAACTTCCGACAGTCCAAGCTTTTACTACACGTACTAGCCCATCAAACACCCTTTTGATCACCTCTCTTGCCCATGCCTCGATGATTCGCCTCCATGCACCATTTCTCTCCAGGAATCCTTCCTCTCGCGGCAAAGTGGTCGCCAGTACTCGGGCGATCGTTCAGGTGCTGCAAGCGGTAAAAGTCGATAGACTGCCCATCGTGGACTCAGTTATGGGGGTACGTGACCTTTGCCAGAGAGTGATATTTACTCTTCTTCCTTTCTAGATCATTTGGGCCATGGTCTGCCAGGTTTTGATCCGGGAACTATCTGTAAGTGGCAGAAACGCGAGCAGCGAGCCGATTCAGCTTCTGAATACCATCATGGCCTCGATGGGTCAAGTTAGATCTTCGTTCATTGGTGAATTCGTGCATCTGTCTGTCACTGCAGCCAGTAAGAGCTGACAGATGTGACAGAGGCTCAGTTTGACCTGATTGTGAAGATGCATAACGATGCGCGCACATAATTTTAGCAGCATCGTTTTTGTGCTTGCTTCTCAGCCTGCTTCCAGAGTTTGTGTCCTGGCATCAGACATTGTATACATAAATACTCCCTTGCCAACCGAGATAGCTTAGATTCTAGATACCTTGAAAGAACGGTTAATCAATACTTCATCGTTATAGAGTCCTTGGTTACACGCCATCGCCATCAGGTCCATTCAAAGTCGTTAAATATGAAGTAACGATGTACAGATGCAGCGGAATACAAGATACAAAAATCTCATATTAAGAGTCTTTCTCGCCCTAGGCGCGCTCGCGTCAACGTTTCTCGTTCGTTAGCGAACGGCGCGCAGAACAGAGTAGAAAGTAGAGGAACAGCGGACTCGGCAGCGTGCCAAGGCAGAATGGGCCTCTTCTGCTGCCCCCGGAGGAACAGGCGGTCATTCGCGCTAAGAAGAGCAAAGTCGCTGCGGCGCCAAAAGTTTCGTGTGATACTACTAAATGCTGCCCAGCTCCGTCGTGGTCGCGCGTGTTACGGTCTTCTGCCTGCCTGATTGCCTTACTCAATCCTTCATAACAATCTTCTGCCACCCACAAGGCAAACTGCCTCGAGGACCAATCCGACAAGCAACGTGAGTTACACAAACGTCGAAATGATGTCTTGATACGCGTGGGATATCGTGCGCTGCAGGCGCAGCTGTCCGGCGTCGCGCCCTCCGCATCGACTGCCGCACTCAAGCTGCTCCCCGACGAGCCGACCATGGTACGCGGGTGTAACGGCGCGCGTGCATCCATAGAGTGTGTGATTTGACGCCCTTTTTGAATCTTAGTTTTTCAATATTTTGCGAGTCATCCGATGCTAACAATCTTTGCAGATGTCGCGTCGAACTCAATCTGGTGCCGCGTTCTGCCGAGACGTTTCTGTAACTGCACTCCTGACGCGAAAATTTACGGAAATCGACGTAGAGGGGGGTGATGGTAAGGACGAGGGCCTCAATGACGCGTCTGAGGGCGACGACGCAAATGAGTGCCAGGACGTTGAGTTATCTGTGTGTCTCTGGGTCTTCGGTGTGTCATTACTGCTTGTAGATCAGCCTCCAACTCACGCCCTCCTGTAGCCTGCATCCACTTTGACGCGGTTATCACTGGATTTCGCGACGACGTCCCGAATATTCCCCAGGGCCGTTGCTTTCGTCGAATTTTACCCCCAAGTTCGCCCCCTTCATGTCGTACCCCCGGCTCACGCGTCAAACATTGCGGCGCCCAACGCCAGAATTCTAGCAAGAGGAGCTCTGCTTTACGGCGTAGCCAAAAAAAAGCGGATGTGCCAGACGCCTTAGGCTTTACGCAAATGGCCATCGTTCTGAAGCGCCTCCGAGATTGTTGTAATGTAGATTTATACATGCCGCATACGGGATTTCATCGCAATGCTGAAAAAGTCCGCAAAGTTATCCGAAAGGCATCCCATTCAACTCGGGCAAGGAAGCAATGGTATGTCCTAGTTTTCTTCAGACTTTCATCATTGCTAACACCGACACGATATCTGAGGAAAGAATATTCTGTGCCTTCACAAACAACATCGCTGCTTGAACAACTTTTAGGTCTGACTTGTAGGTAAATCGAGACTCTGACTGATGTCAGGCGGAACCGCGCAGAACCCCCTATCTGAGAAGAATTGGGATATATACGGGGCTCTTCCAAATCGCCTTCACATCGCTAGCCTCTTCCTGTCCTCTACTATGACTATCGCACCTCTACCGTACTCATCGTACTCATCCGAGTATGTTCGGATACTTGCTACCCGCCAGCCGGCCGTCAATCCTACTCCTACCCTGAAATCGTTGTCGGAAGCTTCAGCTGCTGGTCGACTGCCTATTTCGGTCTCTCGTCCGTCGATGGAACATCGCGCTCTCGTCTTGTCCGACGACACCAACACTGTATCATCTATCGTAAGGCTGATCTTTCGGTATGTGTCTTGACTCTTGTCTCTAAGCATGAACTCGTTTAATGTGTACATAGATTGCGGCCGACTGTCTTGCTGCCCAGCGTGAACACCTCACTTCGCGCGTACAAGCTTTGGAAGCAGAAGTTCAACGTTCTGAAGTAGCCGCGCAGACTCGCGACGCGGAAGAGCGACGCCTTCCAGACATTTCTATTCGATACCAACTTGCTTCACGATCTTTATCATGCAAGTCTGGCCCATATTGCTACTTCAAGGATTGTTCATTCAATTATCATCAGCTCTGGGTGATACGTTGTACGCTTCTATTCCGCCCGACGAACAAGCACTTTTGAGATCGCTTCAAGCCTACGACTGTGAGTGGATCGTTCTCTTTTTTCGTTATCGCTCACAGCACATTCGGCATAGTCGCCCGTATCAGGTCTGTATTCCATCGTTTTGAGCAGCGGAAAATCATAGCACAGAGACTTGGAAGAAGCAGCTGTACGAGTCCATGAGTTGAGTGAGGTGCAGAATGCAATGCCTCTCATCGTGGATTTGGAAACTGTGAAGTTGACTTGCAATGAAGCAGCACACCCAGCGCCATCTACAGCGGAGTTTATGACTTTTGCACAGGAGATGGGCATAACCGCGGGTATTCGGGACGATTTGGTCGTCAGGGAACGATATAATAATGGGTTCTGGCAGCCTTATTTCCAGCAGTAATTGTTCGGCATTCATGTATTAAGTTGACTGCCATGCACAACTGGTTAATTATTCCTGCGCCACAAGTGGATTCTAGAAGGCAGATACTAAGCCAAGTGCGGCCGCAATGTTACGGTCACTCGACATCTCATCTCCCGGCTGCATAGGATACGGTTTTCCAAAGTACGGACAATAAATTCATTCCTAGGATTGCCGGGGGAGTTTACGGACCCTGTGGATTCGATTGAGGAGGGAGAATGGATCATTGCGTTTTGGCCCGTCCTTGCGCTCAACCACAGTTGGACGGCAGTTGGAGGAACGCCCTCTCAACATCTTCGCACAGTGCTAACTCACTGCTTCTTGCCAGGCGACAAACCGACACGGTTGATTCGACTAGACACCTGTAGACAGCTTAGATATACCTGACGAGAACGATTAATCTAGACTTCATTGTTGTAGATGTCCGTTGTGAGTACGACACCACCATCATACATATGTCCATTCAAAGTCGTTAAATATGAGGAAATCGATATACAGATGCAGCGAAATACAAGATACAAAAATCTCATACTATGTCCTAAAGAGTGCCTTCCGGGCTTCATCGCCAGCCTTCCGAGCACTCGCTATAGATGGTCTCGCACCATCTGATGATGCCGACGAAGGTCTAGTCCGCACTGCAGCATTCGCGGCTGCAACCGCCCTCAGTAGATTGCCACTACTTGGCCTCTTCTTCGGCTTCCCGGTACCCTTCTCATTCGCTGCCAACCTTTCAGTGCGTTTAAGGAACGGACTGGGAAGATTTTCCTCATCGGCAAGGTCGTATGAAGCCGGCACCGGAGAGCGTAGATGAGGATGAGATAAAGGTTGTGCTTTTAAAGCATCGGAAAGGGTGATCGACGGCCGACGAAGACGTGTTGGTGGAGGTTTGACTGACGAGACTGAAGATGAGGGTGTTGCACCAGAAGTGGTCGGTGTGGACTCTCTCGTAGACCGCCGTTGACTGGGACTTAATCCGATATCGCCAGTGTCATCATCGTCGAAGTCAAATATCTTGGCGAAATTAAGAGCAACCTTGGGAGAGTTGGCGAAAAGTGCAGCGGCAGCCGGTGCCGGTGTCATAATAGGCTCGCCTGTCGCGGTCAAAACAACGCCCCTCATTGCCGAGCCGGGAGTAGGGAATGCCTTGACACTAGGCGGTCCCGGTGTGCTGAGGTGGTGAGGTAGCCGCTGTAGAGGCTCCAGAACGTTCTTCACCTCTTCCAGTGGCGACTTGTGTAACCTGGACTCCTTGACAGGTTTTGCTTTCGCGCGGTCCTGCTCCCATTGCGCCATTCGCTCTTCGACCTCTTGCCTCACACTGTTGACCCTGTTCTCCTCTTCCAACAACTCCTGTTCTCTCCTCTCGCACCATCGTATCTTCTCTTCCATGGCCTCTTCCCGTTGTCTCCAAGCATCACAGAATTCCTTTTCTCGCGCATTGACGGAGAATATGATTTCTTCTTCACGTTTGGCATTGGCGGCCGCGACCTCTTCTTCACGTGCTTGGATGAGAACCCGCAGTTCTTCTTCTCGAGCCAGAATAGCCATCCTGATCGCATCGCCTAGGCCCGCTTCACGAGCAAGAAGGGTGGCTTCCCTTGCTTGGAAATCTCGCTCCTTCGCGTTGAGCTCGCGTTCTCTTACTAGAAGAGCCTGTTTGTGGCCCTTGACGGCTTGCAGCCTGCAACACGTCAGATCGGATACTAATAGAATCAAGGACATGCAAGGCCTACATCTTATCAGTTTCTGTCACCTTGAACACCAATTCCAGGCGTTCATGTTGTAATAATTGAGCCGTCGAGGGCCGCATCGCAGGCTACAATCATGCTAGGCGTCAGGAATATAAACGGAAGAGTCTTGAGGGTCCATACGTTGAGATTCAGCATCGACTTTATAACTGCTGTGAGAGATTGAGAATATCCCTTTGGAAGGGGAGGGATTCGGCCATTTCTAAAGCTGATGTCAACCTCAAGGACCGTGCGACGAGGTGAGATGCGCACCGAATCAATATACTGAGTTCTGTGTGAGTTTTGGCCTCGTGGAACGGCGGCCGAAGAGCGCAGAGTTCGTAAATCAGGCAGCCTAAAGACCAAATATCCGACTTTGCATCGTAAGCTTTCTCCTGCATCAACTCCGGAGACATGTAATAAGGCGTCTGGGGACCCTTCAGTGTGAATTTGCATGCGAAAATGAGTTACGTACTCCAACGTAGGTATTGGCAAAGCTCGCTTGTGGTAGCGCCTTTGATAGACCAAAGTCGCCTAATTTGACCGTGTTGTTTTCATCGAGGAACACTGCAGGCATATGTGAGATGACATAACGATATGCAGAGGTCGCGTACCATTGTCTGGTTTCAAGTCCCGATGTAATATTTGAGCCCGCCTGTGAGGGTCATTGGTATCGCTGCCCGTGCTGCCGGACCTAGTGTGACCAGAACCATTGGGATGATGACAATGCTGGAGGGCCAGCAGGATTTGCATGAAGTAGTTCCAGACCGTGTCCTCCGGTATTGGGCGATTGTGTTTGAGGGCTTGCTTGATGACATTGGAGAGGTCGCCACCGCCGCAGTATTCCATGAGTATATAGAGTATGCCAGCATCCCTGTCGACATAACGGTCGTGATATCGTACAATGTGATCGTGATGGAGGTCTTTCAGGATGTTCCTATGGTCTTATCAGCGGTCGGTTCGCGTTCAACAAATTTAACGACGCACACTTCTGCTACAATCTGTTTTCGGTCTCTTTCATTCATTCGTTCAAAATCAAGTTCTTTTCGTGCAAAAATCTGGAAAAAAATTGAACAGTGAGTGTCCCCGCCTCTAAGATGGTAACCAAAACGCACGATGCCGTCAGACTTTCTACGGACTTTGCGGATGATTCCAAAGGAGCCGTTGCCGATGACGTCCAGTGGGTCGTACAGGTCTAAAAAGGAGGAAGAGGACGCCATGGTGGGGGAGGCTCGCCGGGGGGTATGGCGTTGTCGGGTGTGTCGCGGTTTGTGAAGAGAAGCAAAGCCCAATTCGGACCGAAACCAACAATGCCTTGTCACGCAAAACGGTCACATGACCGTAACACCTACTTTCGAAAGCCGGACTAGCCACTTTCCCGACATTCTCCATAAATTGATAGTACACTTATTGCTCATTGGTTCAAACAAGTCATAGTTCATAGGGAAATCAGACACTAGAAATAACATGAATATCTGTCGTCCGCCGATCTCCAGCCAACTTCGGAGTATTCATCAGTGTTTGTGCAGGTAAATTTTGAGAGACAAACCACAGTGCCAGCAATCCAGCAGGTGACCAGGATCACTACAGGCAGACATATTGGGATCGTCTTCATATGCACAACCAAAAATGAACTCACTACTTCTCCTTGATCTCCAAAAGTTGCTTGTAGTTATCTCCCCAGAATGATTCTATATGGCTTGTCAAATCTCTGCTCATACGTATAATTTACAGAATTACCTTCAAAATTTGGCTCATAAATGTCGGCCTCGTTCTATAGCACACCTCTTAGTCATGTCATCGGACGTTGCAAGAATATATATTACCCCATACGCGCCGCCATCTGGCGTGACAGCGCGCAATGATTCCATCGCAGCTGAGAGATCGCGATAAGCCTTTTCTTGTACCGAAGGCGGTGCCGCATAGTCCCATATTTGGCCGAATGTTACCTTGAAATAAGGTTGAACCCGGTTAACGGTGACAAGGCTTGGACAACTTACGTCCCACACAGATGTTCTCCACACAGGTGTCACACTCGTCGGACCTGCGTCTGGATAAGACTCGAAGCTGTGCGGTGTATTCGCAAAGATGAAGGAAACAGGAACAGTGCTGATTAGATGGGTGATTGTGTTTAGCAGTTCTTGAGGAGACTCAGAAAAGGTGGCGGCAGGTATAAGGCGAGAAGCCGGAAAGACTGGGATGCACTTCGGCTGTGTAGCGGCGCATCAATGTAAAATTCAGGGAGTGTAGGACAAGCACATACCAAACCCTCCGAAGACTTGTGTAGAAACTTCTCGTGGAATTCGCCGTAAGACGAGGAAACCGTTACCGACAAAGTCGTATTCAGCTCGGACGCTAAGAACGTTTTGAGAGGAGTCATGTAGGCAAGAGCCTCGTCCGCGTCCATGTTGATTTTGCTTAGATGAAATAGTCCCATGGTCTGCACGCGAATCAGATCCTAGCGAGGTAGGGAAAACGGGCAGTGTACATAAATCTAACCACTCCATCCTGATCCTCTATCAGGAGGGAAAGGTGGAGAGAAGAATAAGCACATACCATCTTGAGACCATTGTACGGAATACGGGATGACAAACTCCAAGAATGTGGAAATGGACGTTTCTGGAGTGAAGGTTGCCGAAACGCTGTAACCCCAGTCAGTGGAATATGTGCAAGAAACGTCCTTACAAGCTTACGTGATGAGGTCAGCACGCGGCAATGCGCGCGTCGTGACCGACATCACAACACCGAAAGTACCTCCCCCTCCTCCATTCAATGCGAAAAAGAGGTCTCGATTTTGACAATCATTCACAATCAAGAAGTCACCAGAGGGCACAACAATCTGGTACTCAAGCTGCTTGAGAGATGAGCCTGACGGAGTAGAACCAAGTCAATTCCAGCCTACCACGCGATCAACGGCAAGTCCAAAGATGTTGGAAAGTGGGCTGAAGATCGGGTAACTCGTTTCGCAACCCGAAGCGTCAGTCGACTCACCTATGACCACCTCCCTACGAACATATTAATACGTGTGGCGCAAGAATCAGCTGGAAGTAAGTACCTGAAGATATCCACCGCCTACACCAACTGTCGCATCGGACCCTCCAGGAATGGTGATGTTCCGTTCATTGGCGAAGTCCAGCAATTCGGAGAATTGGGCGCCACTCTTAGACCAATCAGCTTCATTATGCTAGGGAACATAAAGGAGCGTACTCCAAATGTGACAGCAGGAATGGGGTTCCTATAGGCGGGACAGCCATCAGGGCGAAATTCGGGATTGTATGTTATCTATGTATTGTATATCGCTTTAGCGTTCGCAGGACCATAAGAGACTTGGCCAACCGATTTCAAGTGATGGGTCTGCAAGTCGCGTCGGATTCTGAGGGACGTACAAAATACGAAAACGCACCCATATACCGAGCGAGTTGCGTGCACTACTTCGCCCCATGTAGTCATGCTTTTGAGGGAGGGTGAAAACGCGTCGCGAACGGGATGGTAAACCTACGCCAGTGTTTTTCACTACCAATGGCACGCCGTAAGCCTCAGAAAAGGCGAAAGCAGCGACGACATCGTTGTGGTCCTGGACATCGATCTATATACCGTAAGCATGGAAGGAGGGCGCACACTGCCGGACCGTACATAATAAGAAGAAACCGCGCCTTGATAGCAGGTCGTGGAAGGTTGGCGCAATGGATCCAACCAATTGAGCACACACTGCTCTGACACTGCTTGGCACGCTTCCCATTGCGACTGGTGAAGGGTGAGATTTAGTATATGAGCGCGACTGAATAGACCTGCATTGATATATGCGCCAAAGTGTTCAGAACGAAATCCTATTGAATTGAGCATAGAGAAGATTTTAAGATGAAGCTCATACCTGGATCCAAGTAATTTCTCTGAATGTCTGCACAAATACCAGGCGTGTCTCCATTAAAGCAAGGTTCCGCGAACGGCTTCGCGACATGTAGACGACCATGGATAGTCTCATTCAGCTTGGACCAGGTACAGGCTGGAATACCTTGTGTTGTCTGTCAGCATAGTCAGAGTCAGGCCTGAAATAGACTGTCTCGCCTGCTTGTAGGTAATCTTGTTGAGCGTCAACCTGTAGTTGAAAAAAGTTGTTTTCCAAGGTCCCTGAAGGCTGAATCCCCCATGCGACTGCGAGAAGCACAATACTCCAGCGACGAGACATTGTTTACACTTGCGGTACTTGAGGTAACCTCATGTTTATAGGTTCAGAGATTCAGAGGTAAACCCGCGTCAGCAGCGGCGGCAACGGCGCGTTGTTCACGTAGGAATTGAAGAAAAAAGGATAGATCCGGAGAGGCATAGTGGGTCAGCCGTACCACGCTTGACGGAGCTTGGAGTTTTATGTAAATGTTCAAGGAGCTAGGAAATTCTCTCGATCGTGTGGCGGCGATCAATTTCCCACCCTCTCTCTCCTTACTCTCATCTGAACATCTGCTCTCTCTGCAAAACGTCTCTTATTGCCTACCTAGCACAGCGCACCCCCACGAATACATTACGTGAGATATTCCGGACGACACAAGATGGACTGACTGCTGTCATCGCGTAAACGTGCCACAGCGGAATGCACCGCTGGCGAACCTCTCCTGCGGGGTTGCACTCCTAATCATTCCCTACTTCGATATGAATACGTGTAAAGCTACAAGCATAAGTATCTTCGTCCCGTGTTGCAATGATTGTTTCCATGGACAAGGCAGTCGGGCAGTGCGTATCTAAGATTCTGCTTTTATTGACACTAAAGTTTATGTCAGCGCTCTGCTCTTAGGAACATATTCCAATAGGTATACACTGATTCCATGGAAAGCTTCATTCTCTTCATCCTCATCTCGGCCTGTTCTTCGCGTTCCAAATGAATCAAATCCAATCATTCATTACTTCCAGCGACGCTCCAAGACGGCATACTTGGTGGGATCTCACCTGCCTTCATTGCGACGCGTACATTATCAAGCATTGGGGTACGCGCTTGACGGGGGCATCATCTCATCAATATATTGCTCGCGGCACTCACCTTCGCCGGCGTATGTATTCAAGATATCCGTTATCACGCTCAAATACGCGTCTGCAAATTGTCGGTACAACAGGAACAGCGGCGGACTATCATATTGCGAAATTTCCCAGCGCCGCACGGCCAGCGTAGAGTACTCTTCTCGTATGCCACCTCTCGTTTCTCCTTCGCATCTCCTCATGAGATTCATAGACTATGGCTTATAGCCAGTAGCGGCGGTCTTCGGGATCGCGTCTCGTGCGTGCGAGGAGCCCAGAATCGTCTGCGTCCACTCTTGGGTACAACGTTACACTTCCATGAACTTGTCTTTTTCTCACCCGACGGGTAGTCAGATAGAACGACTTGTCACATCGACGTGTCACTGTCATATTCGCCCCCTTTGCATACTTGAATGAACCGCAAAGTAATCGTCTTTCCTTTATGTGAGACGTCCTCATACTAATCACCTACACTAGTAGTTATCGGACTTATCTTCCTACTGAGCCGCGTATATGCGTGCACGCTTTAATATACTCTTAACAATAGGTCAAAGCTTCAGCAAAAGGGCAAGGCGGAGCCTCATTGCATGACATTCGGGCTTGGTGGTATAGGTACGTGTTTCGTTCCAAGGACAGCATATACAATCCTCAACGTCGTACGTAACGCACTACCGTCTAAAGCATACTCGAGAGACAGGAAAAGCTCGTCGTGCTTTCACTCCCTCCAGTCATCGCCGTCAATGACAAGCATGTGGATTTGGTCGAAACAAGCGGGATGACAAAAGTCGAAACGCCGTTTTCGGACCTTCCTCTGCTTGAAGCGGTTCAATTTCTCGGCAATCGAATGTTTCTTATTTGAGCTGGTCTATTGCCTAGTCCCAACACGTCTTGTTCGCCAGGAACTGGGCCACTATTGACCGCCTGTAGTAAACACTTTGTAGACCTTTCACATCCAGTTGCTGACGCTAATTTTCGGCTCTAAAAACTCCTCCTCTCACTGATGCATGTACATGGAATCTAAATCTGGCCTTGTGCGGACTTACGGCTTTATTCAATCATCGGCACTTGCATCGACCCAAATGCCCGTGACACTGGTCCTGCCCATGGGCGCTGCATAGCACAGCTCCCATCCTTGGGTGAGGCTAGTACTTGCGGAAACCGACTCGACCAACGCCATCTAACCATGTTCAACCAGTACCAATCTTCAAGGTCCTGACGATTCTTGCTCGGTTTCAAGGCTCTCAGATCTTCCCGCTCTCCGCTATTCAACTTTTGTATTAACCTCATGAGACTCTCAGATCCTGCGCACCCCGCAAAGTATTCAATCTGGGCATCCCGTCCATGGTTCCGAAACAAGTGATAGCTCATCTCGCGTCAATCCTGTGTCGCCACAATTCTATCGGACAGGGGCTCCCGTATGTCTGGCGTCCCCTAATGTCACCTCAAGAGTATAAAAGCCCTCCTCCCCCGACCTTGTAATCCTCATTCACTTTCTTCCCCATCCTTTTAGATCACCTTTCTTCTTCTTCGAAAACTGATCATTTTCAACTTTTTATTTTATTTCTCTTTAAATATGTTCGCTGCATCCTTCGTTGCTCTTTCCGTTGCTGCTTTCGCCTCTGCCTCTCCCTTGGCCGCGCGCGGTGCCTCCTGCTCGCCCAACTTTGAGGGTGTGGGTCTCCGCGTCGTCGACTCGTGGAGTGGACTGGAATTCGGTCCTTCTGGCGAGACCGTGCTCGCTCCCGTCGTCTCCAGCAGTTTCCGAGGCCCCTCTGGCCTCGACTGGCACTTCGAGCAGCACGGTCAGCCCATTGTTAGCTACATCATCAAGTACGCTTTTGTATCGTCTCATAACATTTCGTGCTGAACTAGATTTGCAGGGATGTGAACAACAACAACCTCGCTGTCTCTGCCCGTGTCGACGGTAGCATTCTCCTCGACACGGCTTCTAACAGTGGTAACGCCCCGTTCGTATTTTTTTTACATTCTCAACCGCCGCACAATTAACGAGTTGTACAGCGACCAGCTCTGGACCGTTCAGTGCGACACTTGTTCCACTGGTATTTCTGGGATCCACGGCAAGGTCGCGAGCCAGTGCATCATCCGTTCGCCTACTCACAACGGCGGATGTGTTGTTGTTGGACCCAGTGCCGGCAGCCCCGCTATCGTCACCAACAGCGGTTCTTGCTCGTACTTTGACTTCTTTTCCAGCTGAGCAACGGGCGAAGCATGCATGAGTTAATGATAGATGTTTGATTGGGGCGGTTTAGAATGGACTTTTATTTTTGTTACGAGCGTTGTAGTTGAGGTGGTTTTATATATCGGTGTGCGCACACCAAGAAACCCGGCTGAACCTAAGCAATTCTTTATTAAGTACCACATTGATTCGTTCCATTTATGGTGTAACACTTGAACCTATTGCCCCTTCCGGAAGTGAATTCACGCTTCTGAATTCGTCGTTAACATTCTACAACGGATTAGATTCGTCTTTCTATCCTCATTGAAGCACGAACCTTCATGGTTACCCATTCCACGCCTTCGTGAGTGTTGATCCATTCAATAAGTCTATAAGAAGGTTGTTTAGTACATAACTGATTTACAACGACAGAAACATACTCCTCAAGTATAAGCAGCATATGTGGGCGCCCGGAGACGTCGGGATGAATTGTCAAAGGACTGCTTGAGGAGTCAGCCGTGACTACTCCATAGTAATAACGAAGTGCACCACATACAAAACGAACCAATCGTACTCCCGATAGAAATACTCAAAGTGCTATAGAAACAGTTTTAATTAGCTTTCTCGCAGCGCATTCGTGATAGAAACGCGTGCCTTCTTCCAGAGTTTCAACGTGACGTCCGCATCTACGAACCCGTGCGATGCGTGGGAGCTCTTGATGAACATGTGTGGGGGGAGATCGTCCAAATCTGCAGCAGCCCTCAATCAACACGACACGCATCGCATGCAAAAAAGCTGGGTGTACACCAGTTGCCGGGTATCTGGACCATGGCGGTCGGATTACCCCGCTGGAGCGGCTTCATCCACTCAAACGCAGACTCGGCGGAGTAGTTGATGTTAGTCCATGTGTCCTCGTCACGAGCGAAGAACGGAAGACAATCGTGCGCCTGAGAGGGGGGGGGGAGATAAAGACATCTCTCGGCCGTGTGAGAACTAACCCCATACCTGGGAGGAATGGTCGTATTGTATGCCTTTATCGAGGAGGAGCTGTACACCTTCCCTAGTGCCTGCTTCAGCTGGTGAAAGATAGGCATTCAAAGACCCACTTTGAGGACTCCCACCATGGGGCTACTGACCCCACGGGAGATTTGCCACAAAAATCTGTGAGAAGCTGCTAGGCTTAGTATAGTCATGGAGAAATATGATAAAGGATGACTTTGAAGGTATGGTCAAGAACTTCTTTTTGTTGCTTAAATGTCATCGCTTTGGGGTTCTCGTGCGTGTAGCCTGTACGGCTGTTCGATCAACCAGCAAAGACGAAAGATTGACACGTACCGTGAAGACCTATTTCGTGCCCTGCGTCACGCACGGCTGCCATTTCCTTTGGAAAGGTCTCAAGCGAGTGCCCCGGTATGAACCAAGTCGTCTGGCATTGGATGAGATCGCGAATAAAACCCGCCCACTATCGCACACCTTCATATTATACTTGGCAAATACTTTCAACAGCCGCGGCACGCCCACTTCTCCAGCGAACATCCCGCGCGTGATATCATTGGGAGAATCCTGGCCGCCGTCTGTTTGATGATTACATAGACAGAACATAGCACAGTGGATAGCACATACATGAGCCCAACCCTACAAGAAACGGCGTTAGGAAGGGTTTTTTGAAAAGCTCAAGAAGGCTTACAGCCAGATACGGCGTCAACATCGACACCAATAGAACATAGAGCGCGCTTTCCCATAGTGTGAACAGAATGTGAGATACGGAATGATAAGAGTTTAGTTTAGAGGTGTGCCCAAAGCTTTGAATATATATCATCGGGCGGAAATCAGTTTCCTGATAACCACCATGCGAAACCAATACCACCGACGCGACTTCCGAAAGGAAGAAGCGAGAAGTGTTATCTGCGCGGGAACTCGGCGATAAATGTAGATATCTCATGAGAGCTGTAGGTATACAGAACAGCATCGACGTCTATTGCTTGGGCGTTGGAAAGGGATTGCGAAGAAAACTGGTTTTGACATACCCGCGAGTCTATAATCAGCTTTCCAGTCCGAATATGCGACGCAACTTTGCGGGAATGTCATTTGCAGCTACGACAATCTTCCCATTTCCATTCTCTCCTCGTCGTCGGCGGCATCATTACCCCATCCATCATTGTCCTCCTCAGGTGGCTCCGTGGAGACGACAGATAAGCCTTCCTGCATCTCCCTTTTAACACAGAGCTGTTCTGCCAATATCACTGTCGCAAGTGCCCCAACACCTACGACGAGCCAAAAGAATAGCGATGTAGGTATGGAGGCTGAATAGTAGGTGGTGAGGACCAGGTGGATAAAGACTAATGACAGAGCAAAGTCGAGGACCATTCGTGGACGGCGGACGATCGTGTAGATGTAATATATACTGCAAAGCGGTCAATGAACGTCGAGAGACTCAGAGGAGAACGTACTCTGATGCACAGGCGACCATCCAACAGAACGCAATAATCCAGCCTCTGACTTGGTCCACACCTATCATTGCACCTTCTCTATCTGTGCCAACTTTCATGCCTCCGCTCCAGACCCATGAATACTGCTCCCACCTGTCGCCTATCCCGCGAATAGTCGACCGGCCGGCCATTTCTCGCCAATCCATCACCATACCTTGAATTTCGGGTCAAGGCGCTGCTAGAAAAGACGCGAGATACGCGTACCAACATTGGCTGCGCCACCTTCATAATTCAAGGATGAAGGCTCGGCAAATATAGCGAGCAGTGGTGGAACCAGCAAGCAGAGAGTAAGATAATGTAATGTTTGTAGTGATATTATCTGCAAGGATCCGTCAGTAACCAAGACGCGACATACAACGCGCACTTACTTGAGAGATGAGTAATATTGGATCCCAGTTCGTGTTTGTTTGTGACATTACGGTGAAGCTTCGAGCAGTGGCAGGCTCTTGAACCAGCCGTCGATGGTGGTTGAACACAGCGAGTATATGTCGATGATGTAATCAACCACCATGAATACCATCGGCACGTTTCGGCAACTTTGCATCCGGCAACATGCTCGCACACGTATACTATCCCTGGGTAGGTAATACAAAAAATCTACTCGGGCGTGAATAGAGGTGGATCTTGAAGACTAAAAATCATCGGATACACCGGATGTTGTTAAAGACCTTCTATTCTCTTGAGTGAAGCCTTTGGTTGAGGAAGAAAGAGCTGCTCTTGCAGTAGCAAAGCGATACCGGTGCGACGAGGTCGAAAGGTAGGATTTACAAAACCCTGGTCACAGGTAGTCACGATTTGCCGTCGTTGCCGAGGCGTGCGGAACCTTCGGTTGTCAAGCAGCAAGCATGCGATCTATACGTCTAGCGTCGGAGAATGAAGAACGGCATCGTGGGACATCGCCCTCTGTCACGCTCCCGCTCCCTCTTTCACAATGACAACCCCAACATCCTATACCACCAGGGCAACGAGTCGAGGATCACCTATGAGCTTGATAGCACACTCTCAAAAATTCTTGTAATTTATAGGGCTCAGTGCAGGCTGATATTGCTCGAACTACCTTGATTTGTGTGATTTTGAGTATTGTTTGAGGTATTTCAGTGTAGCAAGCTCATTTTTCTGCGCCGAAAAAAACCCACAGTCAATTCAATGCTAGAAATCAATATCCCGAAGGTTATAATGGGCAGAAAGTAGCGAGGAAGATGTGCAGACCCGATTTTGTAAAGCCTACCCGTTTTGTATTACCTACCCAGGGATAGTAGATCTCCCTTGTTCCTCCAGTGTTTAGACCGTATTGAGGTCACTTCCTTTGTTCAATTATAAGCTTGTTGGCTCTGTGCACCTTTGAGTACTTTAATGTTGGCCTTCGAACATTTGCCCGGTCACTGTGCTTGAAGGTGGCACAAGATACAGGCCCAGAACGTCTGCAGAGAAGAGCGGAAATAGTTACAGATAGAGTTAATTTATTTTCAATGTATGTAATATGTAGCACGTAGGAACAATACGTGTGTTCAAGGCCACCGCCACCAGCTGGTGAACATGAACATAATGATATTCAACAAGTTGAAACTCAGTCTGTGAACCACTAGCGTACGCCCCCCAGCCTCACCATCCCTAGCGAATCGCTCTGCCTCCCTAGCCGTTCGTTCGAACGCTGCCATCAACATCTCCTACGTCGACCTCCTGCATGTGTTCAACAAGCTATAACGCCACAGTACTGGCAATGAACTATGAACTGGGTGGAGGATGCCGCCTCGAGCACCGATGATAATTCCCTTTCCACAACTCTATAAGACAGTGAGTGGCCTTCAATGGTATATTCCTCTGTATCTGATCGACCGCTTCAGACGCAAGTGGTAATTCGTTACGACTCCGCCATGAGATTAGTGGGATCCCCGTGGCTGTCGCTATCGCGACAGTCATGGGTCTTCTGCTGAATCTCTGAAAGAATTGAAATTCGAGCAGCATTTGACAGTCTTTCATCACTATCGTTCGTTTACAACATTTCAATCACCAGCTCGTTCGTTATCCACCGCCCTTCCTTCATTACAAAACGTATCTGAAATCCCTGTTCTGAATGTCCGTCAAATCCAGGTATTCCTAAACAAGACCATCAGCTGGCGCCACAAGATACTTAGCACACGGGTGGCGAGGTTCTCACCTTGTCAAGCCGAGTTTTCTTCGTAACACCGTCCTTCGTCACGTCAATATAGACCTCATCGTAGGTCGTATCGCGCTCCTCCCCATCGCGGCGCTTATTCTCGAAGAACAGGTAGGCCCGAATCGTCAGCATAAGAACTATTCGGCACACGATGCAAACACCGATGACGGCCCAAGGGACGTGGTTCCTACATTCTGCGCTTAGCCTGAACCAACAGCAGTTCAAAGAGCGACCTACCGGGGCTTGTACTGTTCTTGCCACATGAAAGGACCGACAGCATTCCCGACACAGTACGCCGACAACATGATGGTGTTGACCGTGATCCGTTTGGTGTGCCCAGCTGTGACGCTCGAGATCCATGACAAGGAGATAACTTGTGTGACGTTCAGAACCTAGCGGCTGTGTGCAAGGAGCAACTTACCGAACGCAGTGGTCCCAACGCCGCTGATGAACAGCGAAATCAGGAGCCCGACCTTGTTGTCCCAAGGCAGGAAGTTGATTAGAAACACCGCGAGCAAGTTAGGCGTCATCCAAGCCGCAGCTACATAGCCGCGACTATTTGGAACACGAGAGGTCACTGTCGTGCCGGTCCAGATGGTGATAATCTCCACGATCCCATCGACGCATCCCAGCAAGGTCGTTTGCAGTTGGTTGAATCCAAAGGACAGAATGATGATCTGTCTCTGGTTGGATAATGAATTCGGGATGTTCGTGAGAACGGAAAACAGAGCAAATAGCCAAATCTTTGGATCGGTGAAGGCTTCTATCATCCTGCACCGCGGCTGGAATTAGTATCTCGAAAACACGGGGCGTGTGGTTGACACGTACTGTTCACGCTTGAAATGTTTGTTCTCGACACCGGTTTGGTTTTCCTAGATGGAGCTTTAGCAGGGACTTCGCATCACAGCTAAATAGCCTCTGTACCTTGATGCGCTGGACAGCTTGCGCGCGTTCTTCTTGAGTCAAGAACCATGCCGTGGTGGGAGAGTCCGGAAAGAGGAACCTGTTCGGACAAATCACTACGGGAGACGGATATGTACGCAGTGTATAGTGCCCACCAGAATATGACGGCTGTGACTACAGTTATGGCACCCATGATGATAAACAGCCTAACGCCCGCTGATTCAGCAACACAGAGACATCATGTTCGAGGGCAACTGACCACTGCCAGGCCGCAAGTTCAACAGCCTTCATATGCAATGTACCGAAGCTGATGAAGCCGGAAATGATCTGTGCTGTTTGTCTGTCAAAGAATGATTCAGATGTGGAGTGTACTTCATACCAGTTCCGTTCATCAAAACTACAGCAACATCAGATACGCATACTGCGATGCACAGGACACTACTTACACCAGTAGCCGACGCGCAAAGTCTGCTCCGACCGAGTGTAGAACATAGAGCTGACGATCATGAAGCCCGTAGTGATGGATCCTTCGCACACGCCGAGAATGAGACGGACAATCAAGAGCCCAGAAAAGTTCTTGCAGGCGGCATGACAGCACAAAGCAACTGCCCATACGAAAATGTTAATGCTGGTCGCAATAAGTCTCATAAACGAAAACAAATGAACAGGGGGTTACCTCAGCCATTTCCCTACAGGGAATCGCTGCAGAGCCAAATTTTGAGGAAACTCGAAGACGAGGTAACTCAGATAGAAGACGGTTCCGAGCCTAGTCGAAGAACGTGGTGATTAGTCTTCGTTCGACGCCAATATCGGTCTGCTACGTGCCAGTTATATCTACGTAGAAAGTCAGTACAAAGACGAGATACGAAGAGAAGTCTCCTTACTCGTCCGTCGAAAGGTGAGTATCCTCTCTGAGAATCACGCGGGGCCAATCAGCCCAGTGTGATGGCAAAGGAAGCACAACTTTTACCGGAGATTGAGCGCTGCCGCATTTCCCAAAGTTGCCTTGTCCATGTATTGTATTCTGAGGGAGAATTCATTGGATAAACCGATTGTACGGATGACGGATCCACGCACGCGTAAAGCACTGCCAGTGGGAGACTGAGAATGATCCCGTTCAATACGACGATATGAATGCTTACGGCACATAAGAGGCAGAAGATGAAGATCGATCTTTTTCCTTTTGCTGTGTCAGACAGACACGATGCGGGGGACTACCATTCACGTACTTGATTCTTTGCGCTTCATACGGATCGAGTGCAGCTTTGCCCGCGACCAGCTGCGCGCCGGTGTCGACTTCAGCAACGTCCACATCGACATGCAAATCAGTTTTGTCGTAGTACTCGTCCTTTTCATCAACACTCCTCGCAGGCGGCGGAAAGTCAGAGCTCGGATCCATAACGGTAAAAAAGGAACCAATAAGATAAAGTGAAGCTCTCTTCTTATAAGCTCGCGTATCTGGCGTGCGAAGTTCAGTCGCGCCAAGATCCAGTGGAGCTTGGACGGCCTGGGAACGAAAGAAGATGGCACACTCAGTTCAGTGCGAAATAGCAAAAGTTGGTACACGGTTTCACGTCGATGCGTGTCATTTGACGTATAATGCCACAATCACAGAGATAAGCAGTGGTCATACTGGATGCTAGACGACGCGGGCCGTGAGTGGAGTGGCGTTGTGTGATCAAGAGACACTACTCACACACATACTTTCGGCCCCGCCTGGGAGTTACGTGAAGGAGGGAGCGCAACTCCCATTGTTATCGCGAAACAACTCTCTCCCACCGAGATAGAATGCGCCACGCGTCGGAATCGTAATACCTTGTCTTCCGTTTCCCAAAGCTCGAAATATGCTGGAGAGCTTTTAGGTGACCATTGTATTGGATAACCAGTCATTTATCGCACACCGGCACTGCTGACAGTGGCGGGAGCATTTAACAGTTTACCGTGACAGTGACAGACGATAAACATAAGCACGTGTCCGGTCATCGGGTTCTTTGGCGTCGGCGCTCGGTGCTCGGCGCTCAATTCTACCAACGCCACGTCTTTAGCGAGGCCTCACTGCAAACGTTTTAACCATTCCAACCTTTATGCTTACGCTCGGACATCCCCTGCGTCGTTTGAAGCAGCTTCTATCTGACTTGCCTTCACACCAGTACTTCGGAAAATCGGAGACCGAGAAGCTTCGACGCTCGGTGGAAACTGTCATTGAACGTCCTTTTTTTTGCCTCGCCGCCTCGTTTCCTCTCGTTGGAGACTGAGTCTTTCCCATCCTTGTCTCCAATATGTTGGACTGGTTTGGGGGTGCTCGGCTACCACGATCCTCGTAGTAGGGATATCTTCTCTTCCCAATCCTATACGTAGCTGAACGTTCCTGTCGACATGAAGAGACTTCTTCTCCAGAGAAGCATATGTGCTTGTTCAGCACACGCACCTCCGCCGGCGGACATAAAAGTTAGCCAAAGAGTCCCAGATTTTTCAACGTGTGCTTTATGTAGAGGTTCACTAATCGTTTTCGGCTCATGGAGTAGGTCGTATCCAGTCTATACTTTGCCAGTGTAACGATGCGTATCTTACCAGGAACACCACGCTCCGTGGATGTTCAGTTGATTTGCCATAACTTTGGCAATGCCTGCCGTTCAAAAGCGCAAAGCAATTGCCTTGCTTCAACATCCGAGTCCATGGGTAGCCTCTTATCCTGATGGAGCGAGGCTGAAAACATGTCAGTAGTCACACTTAGTGTCGAAATCCTTTGATTGTTTCTTATTTGCTCAGACGTCCTTATATCTTCTAGTACTTCTTTAGTATTGCAACGCGATGTCTACGTGGGAATCGCTCTCGGATAAGAAAGAGCAAGATAGCGATATGATATGACGACTGATCCAATAGTTTGGACCTTACAAGAAGACACTTGTTCGTTCCAAGAAGAACAAACCTACATCTCCAATCCGAACGCATTCCTTCCCATGGCCGCAAACGCCCCCGCTTCTCTGTTCCCAGAACGTGGGTCTGGTCCTCGACTGAGGTTCAATCCCATGCGCGGGGCACTCCCATCATTGTAAATCGAATCAGGAAGCGGACGTCCCATCCTGGAAATCACAATGAGATTTACATATTGCTGTAGCAAAAGGAAATGCCATTCAACTCACTTGCAAAAGTCGCAAGTACACGGCGATGGGCCCGTCCCATGGTGGTCGCAGCCCCACGACATCCCGCCGTCCGTGCCGCAGCACGTCCAGCGATATCCCTGAGGCCAGTGCTTAAAGAACTTGGCATCGTTGCTGCCATATTCCTGCTCGTATTTCTTCTTCAAGTCGGCAGATTCGTCTGCGAAACAGTGTCCCCAGCCAGTCTCCTCTTTGGGCGACGACCAGGTGATGAGCTCTAGCTTGCCGTGGTGCTTGGACCCGTCGCGACAGAACCGGTGCCGGTCGTACCACCTGGTGCCTTTCCCTTTCTTACATTCGCTCTTGTGCGTCGGCCAGTCCTTCCGTTGGCATTCGGGGCCTATAAAGAGGATTTAGCAAGAGAGGGGGGTAGAGAGAACCACGAGAGTCACGTACTACAATACATACGCGATTTACAGCCCGAGCATCTGCTCTCGCTGTGCTTCTGGCATACAGCACAGAAAAGGTCGTAACCAGGCGTCATGGTGGGTTATTGTAGAGACCGAGGGTATGAGAAAATGAAATGAAATATATCCTCCGCTGATTTGTTTGGCGCAAATTGGCCTACAGCCTCCGCGCGCAGAGTCAAGTAGCTACGTTCATGACATATCTCTTTAATTCACACTCTCTTACGGACGCGTCTGAAGCCAAATACACGCTCTCATCGTTGGCATCGATGTATGCCAGAGCCCGACTGGCGCGCATTGCATCCGCGACGCGATTCGAGGAATACCTAATATACGATCTTCAAGTCCCGCCACACGACATCTCGCACCTAATCAACGAGCACGCGACTGGATACCTCAGACTTTTTCCCCAGCACTAGCACCCATTTTTGCAACCCCTTAAGAGGTGCAAGGTTTAGTGGCCCGTTATGTCCATAAGAAACACTCAAGCCCTATACAACGACTACTCTTCAGAAAGCTTCTTTAAGGATATAACCAGAAAGATGTTGAGTTGGTAATAACCTTACATATAAAGGAACTAGGTGTTGGAAGCATAAATTGAATGCGAACAGCAGTAGCTCAGCTTTTCATGAATCCTTCACCCCCTTCAAGTCCCCAGGCTCACTTGAAGAGCTCCGAGTTTGCCTCAACCCACTCCCGGAACCCAGTGGCAGGCTTCCCTGTATACTTCTTCACATTATCCATGCCCTCCTTATAATGCGCAAGCCATGAACCATCTTCCAACTCGGGGTCTGTGTCCCCCAACGACCTAATCATATACTCCGCCATTGGCTTAGGAGCACCCTTAGCGAGGTACTGCGCCAACGCCTCCTCCGCGACAATGCCCGAAACCTTGACTTCCTTCCCTAGCACCTCGCCAATAATCTCCAGTCCCTGCTTCTGCGACAGAATTTGCGGGCCATACACAAAGACCTTGCGCTGCCCATCCCGCGGCCCCTCAGCCAGGATCGTCCCGATCACCCCACCAATGTCCACGGGCGTAATGCAATCAATCTTAAACCCGGGCCCATACATCTTCACCTCTCCAGCGCGAATACCCTCCTTTTGCCGCAACAAGTTCGTAGCAAACCCGCCAGGACGCACAGCCACATACCCATCTGGCCCGTAAACCTCATCCAACGTAACCTCGACCCGCGCATGCGTGTACGGGATAAACTCGCTCGGCTGCACGTCCGCCGGTTGAGTATGCCCAATAGTAGAGCTGCTCAAGAGTACGACGAATTCGATGCCGGCGGCCTTGAGCGCCTGGGCGGTGCCCTTCATATAGTCGGGCGTGCCCTGAGCGACGTAGATGAAGGCGCGCGTGGCGCCCGCGGTCTTGGCGGCCGCGGCGACGGTGTCGGGCTTGCTAAGGTCGGCGTAGACGCGCGAGTAGTTGCCGGCTTTCTCGGCCACGGGGGTCAGGCCTGGGATGGCCTTGGAGAGATCGCGCATGGCGAGCCAGACTTTGGCACCATTTTGGTGGGCGGTTTGGGCGGCGACAGAGGCAATGTTGCCTGTTGGGCCGAAGACGATTATGGTGGCCATTTTGGGGTTGTATGTCCAACGATTGGTCGGTTCTGTTGGTAGTATTTGGCGAGCACCTACTTGGATCCGAACCTAAATGCGAATATCCTCCGATTTGTTTGCTTAAAGTCCAGCAAGTACGTTCATGATTCAACCCAGGTAAACATATCTCCGTAATTCGCACTCTCTTACGGACGCGTCTGAAGCCAAATACACGCTCTCATCATCGGCATCGATGTATACCAGAGCCCCGAATGGCGCGCATTGGGCGCGGCCGTCGCGGATGCGACGCGATTCGAGGAATACCTAATAGACGATCTTCAAGTCCCACCCGAAAACATCTCGCACCTCCTCAACGAGCAGGCGACCAGAACGGAATCGTCGCTGCGCTCAGGCGTCTGGGCACCGACGAATCGATAATCAAGGACAAGTCAGCCATCATAGTGTTCTACGCGGGACACGGCGCATCGTCGCCAAAGCCCGCCGAATGGGAAGATTGGGCGACATCGGGTGGGCAGCTCGAGATGCTGTGTCCTGTGGACATGGGCGAACTGAACGAGGCGAACCAGGAGATCGAAGGTATCCCTGATCGGACGATCAGCGCGCTGCTCGATGAAATATCACAGGAGAAGGGCAATAATATTGTACGTCTCGTCGTCGTTCCATGAACCAGTTAACGACCTTTCAGACATTGATACTCGACTGTTGCTGTCGCGGGAATGACCAGGGCCTCATTGGATGTAATCCCGGAGGACGCCATCCCGCGGATCATCACAGCCCCGCCACGCATAACAAGCACTTGCGACGTCGAATATGGTCGGCCGGCAGACGTAGCGTCGCCATCGCTCAAGGATTCTCAGGAGTTGCACGAAACTCCATATTCTCCTTGCTGCGTGTAACAGTCGCCAATCCGCCTGGGAATATCAAGGGAGTGGTCTATTCACGCGTTGCTACTCAAGATCCTACGTGATCACCCAATCAAGGAGCTCACATACAGTTCTTTGATGCATCGTTTACCTGCCCCGGATTAGTGAGCGGCGCCTTCGTTCCGTTTGCAGTTTGATATACCTGACTCTTTCTCTCAGTCAGACGCCACACTGCGAAGGAAAACACGTCCGAAGGAGATTATTCGACGCGTGGTATGACGAGGCAGATAACGCTTTCGTCCTTTGCAAACACAAAAAGGGAGCTTCAACTTCATCCTCGATGCAGGTTCTCTCCATGGCATCACACTCGGATCGGAGTATGCGGTCTATGACACAGACGTACCAAGCGCATCGGCCCGCCACACCAAAGCGTCCATTACCCAGGTGGACTCTTTCACATCTATTCTGGTCCCCTCAGATCCTTCCTTCCTCACGACGCGCGAAAACCAGGCTGCATTCGTGTGGTATGCCCGTCTAACCAAAGGCACCGATGCCATCCTCCAAATATTCTGCAACGATGCGTCGTACATTCGCGTCTACTTGACACGAGCCAGGAAGACCCCGACACATTCGCCGCGCCCATCTCATCAGTAGACAATGCACAAGTAGCAGATCTCATTCTGACCGTCGACAACGACCAGGTTTACTTTGATCGTGGCGCGAAAAGCGCCATCGTTGACTCCGAGGTAGGGCTCCCATCGCGCCTATCGGGGTCCGTATCTGTCAACGCTATCCACCATTGCCGACACGTTGTAAACGCATACGCGCGCTTCGTCACACACTTGACGAGGACAATATCTGCCCAGATGGAAAGGACGTTGTCTCTGTATCTCTGAAAATACTAGAGAAGAGAGGGAAGCTTGTATCGCCGGTGGGCGACGAGCTGCTCGCCTCCGAAACAGAGCCCACCGTAGTGTACGTGGACAAACGCGTACTCCCCTCGCGCCAGCCACGGTACGGAATGATGTTTGAGAACACTTCGGATATTCCTCTCTATCTACATCTCTTCTGCTTTGATCCCAACACTCTCGCCATTAGTACGTGCGATCCTGAAGTTGCGCTGAACGAACTAAAATCGGACTTTAGTGTCATGGTATGAGCCCAAGATCGCGGCAGGGGCGGGCGCTCACAGCTCGACCACCGTGGAAACGGAGCTCAGCGCAGGAGACTCCCTCTCCATCGGATTCGGCAACGGCGGCGCAGTTCCATGGATGTTCTACCTCGCCCCGAGCAAGAGGTCGACGTCAGCTTCTTCAAGGCCTTCCTCTCTACTCGCCCCACGGACATGCGAAGTATCGCCCAAGAGTCACCTTTTGAAGCCCAACGCAAGACACGGGACGCGATACAACTGCCATCACTCCCCGGCAATGACTTTTGGGTAACGAAAGTAATAACTGTTATTCAAAAAGCGACAGCATGATTTATACCTACATCTTGGATTTCGACGTCGCCGGAGAAAGACAATCCGATATCTTCTCTGCGACACCGGCGGGGTTCTCCTGGGGCGCCAGATGTCCAGCACCTGGTACTCGAGATACGGACGCGAGATTCCTGCCGGCAGCGTTGTTGATAACATCTTCTTTGATTTGTGAAGATAGATAGTCGTCGGTAGCGCCATATATCAGGTGTATAGGCAGCCGTTGGGTAAAGGGACCGAGTAAACGATATGCTAACGAGTAACCCAACTCGTCACTGTAGCTTGCCTGCAAGGGTTGAGTAGATCTTCTTGGAGATGGACAAATACTAACCGTTTCTTGTACTCGGGGACACTTCAGCGTGATGCCGTCCGTACGCTCGGGATAGTCTCTCGTTGGTAGAGCAGTCATGCCAGAATCCTAGAGATTGTCGTCAATGAGTGTCCCACAAATATGGCATCGACATGCAATGTATATTCGCAACACTCTGTCGTCCCAACCCTTCCATGGCGAGCGAGTCTTGAGCAGCTTGTACGCCTCTTCCTTTGACGGCCAGATGTCCCGACGCCTTGACGATCCGTCCGCAAGGAATGTCGTGTTTCCCCCAGCCACCTGATTCATCGTCATGATTTCAACCAAAATGAGCTTCTCGAAACGAATCGCCGGTTGAAATGTCATGGAGAGCAGGCTACATAGCAAAGTGAATAAGTTTATCGATTACATTCGAGACATAGAGTAACGCACAGGGCAACAGCACCCATGGAATGTCCAATGCCGACCAGACGACGCTTGGAAAAGTCGACGTTGACGCCAGTCCCAAGACCGGTCAGGAAAGCGTGCACACTCCGCCCATAGTCTCCCCACCTAACTGATATAAACGTCACGTCAAGTAGAGACCCAAAGTAAGAATTGTATCCTCACAAACACGTTGATACCCCCACTTCAGCGTCTCGTAATTCAACAGCGCTGCATCTCCATGATTGGGCGCATCGATAGCCCAAACCTCGCGGATAGGGACGCCTGCCCGTCGATACAGCTCCTCAATCGTCGGCTCCCACTGCTCCTTGTGAAAGCCAGTGCCGTGCGTGAATATGAGCGTCACGCCATTCGGATCGTGCGACGAGCCGGCCTTCCAGTAGCGCTTCGCCGTCGACACCAGTGGAAAGTCTGGGCGCGGGTCAAATACTAGGACTCGCTGGAGAGCATGGAGGGGCAGTCGGGAAATGTTGAGACATGATTGTCGTTGATGGACGCTAATTAAAGAGAGTCGGTTCGGGAGTTGAAATCCGCCGGCTCTAATTCACGATGTAAAATCGCTCAGCTGATCCATAATGATGTACTACGATGGGAACTCGGCTACCAGAGAGTACATGACAGGGAAGATGGAGGTCGCGATTGTATACATGTATAGTAGCTGACCCTGACTAGGCCAAGGGACGAAGATTGCCAATTACTTTAACACATCTCATCGACGCGAATTTCTCTTGAGAAAGAAGAGCGCCCCACTCCTCCATATCATCCGGAATTGCTACCACAATGTCGACACTTGTTAAAGCGGACTGTTCGGCGCCCTCGGTCAACGCACATGTCCACCAGTGAAGCGAAGCTCGCGACGTTATCGTAACTCGCAGATGCGTAAGATGATGCACTGCGAGAGGAGGGCAGTGCGTTTCTACGAATCTAGTCAACATTCCGCGTTGCAAAGTCAAGTGAACAACAAGCTACCAAAATTCGTCGGTAGCACACATTCACCGAAATCCAGCTCCTCCAAATGGCTGGCCCTTTGAATGAGCTTTCTCGCGACCTCAATCTGACGCCTGTAGCATCTCCGTACGCGAAGGATTTTTAAAACGTCCCAATCAACCAGGTCCGAGGAAGTCACGATGAACTCTGCGACACGCGCGCAGCCTTCCATATTTATGTCTAGTTCCTCCAACTTCAGCAGAGGACCATCTGGAAGAGCGTTTATTGGATGGGATGCCGACAATATAACGCCGAGGCTAAGGATTCTGAGCTCTGGCAGAGACCGCAGGACCGACACCAGCCCTGCGATAGTGTCAAACTCGACATAATCCAGTCGTAACGTATGAATGTGCTTTCGAAGAACTGCGCTTTCCCAACCTGCGACGACGCGTCCGGGTATACGCCAACGAACGGAGTTAACGCTGAAGTCCTGCAGATTTGGGAGGGCATCGAGAATGTGTGGAAGGTATGGATCTGTACATATCCACTGCTGATGGTGGGCCGTTTTCCAGAGGAGCGCTTGTACGCGGTCATTCATGGGCGTACAGTCCCCATCCCATAAGCCATCTGCGTTGTCTGGGACACGCTTTACAGCGTTGATGGTTATGCAGCGCACAAGCCGTTTTATCCACGGCGCATCAACAAGGACATGGTGGAAATTGGCACACGAGTTCGCATGCCTTGGATGACCGAGAACAATGTTTCTGAATAGATGCACACGGCTGCGAGGTAGGAGAGACCGTGAAGCTAGTGCACATGAGGACAACGAAGGCACATCGCCTTGGAGATGGTCGATGATGGCGTCAGTGAGTTCGGGTGGGATGAACATGGATGTAGTCAGTAGTTCTGAGACGAAAGTCTTAGCATAGCTTGAGCACGCGACTTGGAAAACAATATCAACTTACAGGATTGTTAGGCGAACAAATGAGGGGAAGAAACAGAGAGTTGGTCCGGCATTTGAGGAGAATGAGCATCATAACGGCCGTAGATAACCTGTCCATGGCGAAACGGATGGACGGCACTTTTACTGTGACGCGACTGGGCGCGGCTGCCTGAGGCTAACCCGCGTTTGAGAGGCGCACACCATTGTGGCGTTTTACCCACATAATCAGCGCAAATCCTGACGGGGATTTACGCTTCGTGAGTAAGCCAAGCCCACCCCGACATGGAAGAGAGGAAGAATCTATTTTGGACTTGCAAGTTCAAGTTCAAGTTCAAACCCTGGATCATCGGCCCGAGGTCCGTTCTTCCCATCCCTCCATCTTCCTTTTTTTTTCTCTTTCTTTTTCGCAATGCCCGATGCATTCTTCACTTCGTCAAAAAACCGCAAACGAAAGAGAACGACAGATGCCGCTGGGCCTAGTAGCCTGAAAAAGGCGGCGCGAAAAGGCGTACAGCAGAACGGCGTCCGCAAACAGGCGAAAAAGAAACGAGACGAGGAACTCGACTCGGACGAGACAGACGGCGATGGAGCCAACATTGACGACATGGACTTGAGAGCGCCGTCCGACGAGGAGGACGCGGTCGAGGACGATGATGATCCGGACGAGACTCCAGCAGAAAAACGGCTCCGACTTGCTCAGCTGTATTTGGACAGTGTCAAGCAGGGATTGAGCCTAGGTGCGCGTTAGTTGACGATCCAAGTTGCATATCTAAGTTCGAGTGCAGCCGATGGTGAATTCGATGCTGCTGAAATCGACCGGGAACTCATCTCTGCCAGACTAAAGCAGGACGTGCTCGAACATGCAGGCAAAGTCCATTTGTTTGTCGCAGACTCGGTACACTACTCAAAATTTCACCCATTTCTACTATTACTTATTGTTCTCTGCAGTTTGACCTCTCTGAACCACCTACGACCATTCTCCGTACAAAAACTGCAAAAGCTCCAGTGACCTGCGCAGTCGCGACCGAGTCTGGCAAATATCTGTTCACGTCTGGCAAGGATGGCAGCATCACCAAGTGGGATCTCGTTTCTGCAAAGAAACTCGCCATGTTCCCCGCGCAGAACAAAATAAAAGGCAAGGGCAAAGCACCCGCGATCGACATACGCGGTCATACCGATCAAGTCCTCGCCCTCGCCCTCAGCGGAGACGGTCGATATCTTGCAAGCGGTGGCAAGGACCGCCGCCTCATAATATGGGACGTTGAATCCAACCAACTCGTCAAAGGCTTTTCCGGACCATTATGCCATAAAGACTCAATATCGGTCCGCCTCTTTCTTTCATTTTAAAATACCCTTCAACTCATTGATTATAGGCGCTGGCTTTTCGAAAAGGAACGAATCAGCTATACTCTGGCTCTTTGGATCGCACTGTAAAAGTATACGACATGTCACCGAACGTGATGGGCTACGTCGAGACGCTCTTTGGCCACCAGGACAACATCGTTGACCTTGATGCGCTGCGGAACGAGACATGCGTAAGCGTCGGGGCGAGGGACAAGACGGTCCGGTATTGGAAGATTATCGACGAGACTCAGTTGGTGTTTCGCGGGGGAGGAAAAAGCCGTATCCGCGAAGTCCTTGAGGGTGGGCTCGCAGACGATAACCAGGAGAAGAGCGGCGTAGTGCAGAAATTTGTGGAGGGAAGTCTGGAGTGTGTGACCATGATTGACGAGACCAACTTCCTCAGCGGCGGTGACAGCGGGTATGCATGCCGTCTTTCCTCTACCTTACTGTGCTTGACTTGTTCGCATAGATCCATAAGTCTGTGGACCACACAGAAAAAGAAGCCCGTGTTCACACAAGCGCTGTGTCACGGCTTCCACACCGTCCAGTCGGAAACGAAGGTGTCATCAAAACGCCTCGGTGGATAACCGCCCTTGGCTCTCTGCGGTATTCAGACGTTTTCGCATCTGGTAGCTGACTCAATTTTGTTAAGTGCCTTTCTGATGCTTTTGTTGTAGGTTCGTGGGACGGGGAGATACGCTGTGGAAGCTCGATCCCAAACTCAGGTCGTTCTCTCTGATGGGCACGATCCCGGCGATGGGCATCGTCAATTCGTTACAATTTGTTTCCCCGCCCAAAGAGTTCTTTCAGAAGGCAGCTGACCCGACAAAGGAGGGCCGTGTGTTGTTGGTGGCTGGTCTCGGGCGCGAGCATCGACTGGGCGATGGCTGAATGTTGGCAAAGGCTGGAATAGAGCGTTAGTCGTGGCGCTGTCTCCTCATTAGTATGTCATTTATCTCTTGCCAAGTCATAACCATCTCATCTAGTCTTCCAGGATATAAAAGTACATTTGAGATTACTGGTAATAACGCACGCCTATACCTCAGAGACCAACCATTGCCTCCTATCCTTCAGAGCACTGCCTTTGCCTTTGCCTTTCTCTTCTTCGCCTCCTGCGCCGTGAACCCGGCTACAAACGCACTGTTCACATACTCGGTGTACGACGTGATCTTGGGGCTGGGGCCCGCTGTGAACTTGAAGATGAAGATGTACTCGTTGTGCCACTCGGTGCCCTGTTTCGAGATGGAGTCTGACTGGGCCTGCCCGAAACAAAGTTAAAGTCGTGAGCCAAGAGGTAACGGTCAAACGGACATGCGCGACGATGGTGTTCTCCGCTTCGATGACATTGTGTACGGTGATCTTCCATGTCATTGTCAGCATAACAGCGTACGCGTGGTGTTTTACTACTACTCACCGACATGCCGTCAAAGGATGGTCCCAGTGTGCTCTTCATGTACGCCCCAAACTGCTGCTTGTTCATCTTGGGCACCTTCATCGCAGTCGGCAGGATGATAAACTCAAACGAGTCGTCGTCAAACGTCGCGAGCATTCCATCGATATTGAACGCGTTGAACGCGCTCACGAATTGTGCGAATGTTTTGTGCGCTGGCGAGGCCGTGCTGGGTGCTTGATAGGCGACCATATCTGAGGCGTTTCCTTCCGTCAAAGAGTTCGCCGTATTTATGTGACGGACGGAGTAAGTATCAAGAGTAAATCACTCCTGCCACTCAACCTGCAGCGGGCCAAGGACCACGAGTGACCTGCGCTTGTTTCTTGACACCGCCACAAAGAGCTTGAGTAGAATCCATGTACCTATTCATAGCATAATTACAGAAGTTTATAAGAATACAGACAGCCGGGTAGCTAATAAGCACAACAAAACAAAAAAAGAGTAAAATAATAAATCATGAGCCAGCTACGCGCTTCTCCACAACCCGTCTATGGCCATTAAATCGTAGGTGGACTTCGAAATTAGAGAGCGTCTCCCCGGGACCTGGCTTGTACAACTACGAACAAGGGGGTTAACAACACATCAACGCAGAGACGGAGAACTATTCACCTTCCCAGGACAATCCAGACACTTTATCCTCCACTTGGGCTCGCTACTCTGATTCACTTTCCGAAGCGCGACTTCAAACTTGTCATTCGGGTAACGGACCTGGATGGCTTGCATGGCGGTAGCAAGCCACTGAGGAGGCTATAGTAATACATACATTAGTCACCTCCACGAACAAGGAGCGTTCACCGTACCCAAGATCTCTGCGACGACGGTGACTTGGGAGGCTCGGAATTACCGGACGGATCCGGTGAAGGGGGTTTCTCATTCGACGGTGATGGTGATTTTGGAGGTGGCTGTGATATCCCATTCGTTTTTACTCGATGCGACAACGGCGGTTCCGATCCGCTCGAAGCTGTAGACACGGGGGAGAGGGCGTTGTCCATACGAGAAGGCGGCATTTCGAAATCGTCATCTTCCTTTATCCGTGGCGAAACGGGTTCAGACCGAGGAGTCGATGCTGCCTGTGCACGAAGAGAGGCAGCCGCGCCTTTCCTTTTAGAGGGCTTAACGGGAGTCGTCTCAACCTCCCGTCTCGAATGATACTCCGGGCTGGTATTGTACTCCACTGGCCGCGGTCGACGATGACGATGCCAGAATTTACCTGAAAACACTTAGGTAAGGAGAGCGATGGTTAACACGATACACACCACACGTTCCGCATTGCGACTTGTCACCTAAAGGTCCTTTCCGACGTCCAACTGCAATGCTTTCTGGGCAACCACAATTTGAACAGTGCCAAACGCCATTTATGAAATTATCATGCTGTCCTTCGGCATACTCTCGTTCCTTGGCTTCTCGTTCAAGCTCCTTTTGTCTCTTCGCAGTGACAGCTGACCGTGGCACATCCAGGGAATGTGTAATGTCTGTGGCATCAGCCGCGGTCGAACGCGTTGGCGCTCCAACACGCGCACGGGGACGCAAGACAGACTTGGGAACCTCTGGCGCCTTTGACAACCATTTCTGTTTCTTTTCCTTTGGTGGTGGCGGAGGTTGTGGCTGTGCGGCTGTGGGTGCCTGCGTCAGCAGAGGTTGACCATTCTCCGATGCTACCATGTTTGCGATAGTAAGAGAAGCCGCGGCAGCTGCCGCTCGTCGTGAAGTCGGTGCATTAGCAGCAGCTTGCAGAGCCAATATTGCAGGGTCGAGCTCGGGGAAACCATATGCAGGTGTGCGATATGTTCTGATAGCGTCGCGCTCCGGCAACGCCACACCTCTTCTGCCACGGGTATTTCTTTTTTTCCGCTTGTTCATATCCTTGTCCCGCTCCTTTTCGTGGCGCTCGATCTCACCATCACTGAGCGAGTTGAGGAGAGGCGTAAAGGCCTGTACTTGATCTGTCGGACGAGTCGCAGAGGAAACGCTCGGCAGGAAGGCTCCCCTTAGTTCATCGTCTTGTACTGGAGTACCATCCGATGGATGACCGACAAGGAACAAGGATTTTTGATACGTTTGAATTTGCTCACGAATGGCATGTGCGATAGCAGTTCTGCATACGCTTGTTAATGTCATGGCCCCATAGAGGTATGACCTTCGTACCTGAACTCGCCACCTAGTCCTAGCTCTTTGGCGTAGACCTCAGCGAAGGACTCGGGCAAAGCCTCAGTATTGTCGAGATCCCATTCAAATTGATCTTCCAATTTCATCGAGCCCACGATGATGTCAAGCTTCAAATAAAATCAACGACCGAATACTATGGATTGATTGGATATACGCACTCTGATCAGAATCCGCATGTCCTCGTGAAGATCCTTGTCGTTGAGTTTGAGCTCATGGAGATCCATTGGCCTGTCCTCATCCCCGAGGCGTCTGCGTTTTGGATTTTGATCGTCCTCGCAGGAGAAGTCCTTCCGTACTCTCTTCCGCCAGTTCTTCCACCATAAGGCACTATCAGGATCAAGGTTCCCTGTCTGGATAGTTATAGTATGGGGATCCCTGATGTAATCACCTCCCTCTCCGTCGTAGTTGACAGAGTGGGCCTTATAGTCGCTGAGCTGGTCCTGTATGGATTTCACAATCACAGCGATATAACTCGACGACAACTTGTAGTCTTCAATAACGGATTGAGCAAAAACTTCTGGCGTTACAATGGGATCTAGGTTCTCACGTCAGGTAGAATTAGAGACGGCATGAACTTGTACTAACCGTTCAAGTTCCAAATGAACGTATCACGCATCTTCTGGTGCTGGTCCACGTCAAACTCTAACCGTATAGGAACGAGCTCCTCGGGTAAGTTAGCATATTGAGGGTCGATTGTTCTGGGTCTAAGATAACGAAAAGGTCAATAGAAGGCACCTCCCATGGGAAAACAATCTCACAGTATCAATCCTTCCCTTCGATCTGGTCTTGACCTTCCCCTCGTTTCCTTTCGCAAGCGCGAATGGGGATATTTCACGTCGAAACGCACCCGGGGAGGACCGAGGATGTTATGCAAACCAACAGAAACGCCCACTCCACGTTCCCACCAGCGCTTACCCATTGCTTCGTGTTCCTTGTCCATGCGCTCCCGCATCTGCAAGTACGTTTTTTCGTACTCCTTGTCGATCTTCATCCAATCCTTGACCTGTTCTTTCTCAGTCTCGCTGATTTCAGGTATCAGTTTTAAAGAATCCTTGAGAGGCACAGGAGTTATGTGGGTAACCGCTTTGTTCAGGTTTGGAGGAAGAGGCGGAAGCTTATGGATGACAGGCGGAGGAGCAGATACCGTGGAAGTTGACGGAGCTGCTGAAGGTGGCGCTGAGAGAGGAGGTGGAGGCGCGATATTTGACTCGGAAGGTGCATTCCCTGCAGGCGTCGGTTCTCGAGCGAAAGATGGGACCGGGGTCGGAGTTGACCGTAATGGTGCTTGATTTGTAGGAGTCCCATGATGTGGGCCAGGTTCGGACGAGTGCATGTTAGTGGGAGTGGCGGTGGCCGCTCTGGACACCGAAGGCATTCGTGCAGGCGTTCCACTCTTCCCAAAACCAGGACCATTCGAGGCCGAAGAGACAGGTCGCGTAGGCGATCCTATCGCACTCGCCGACGAAGGAGGAAAGCCACCATCCATCCTAGGACTTGCTGGCATCCGATGTGCGCTCAGAGGCGACGGGTGGGGATATACATTCCCTGTCGGAGACTGTTCTGGTAGTGAAGATTTCGGGAACCCGCCCATTGCACTCGGGGGGCGCATGTGCTCCATGCTCGGCGCACGGCGCATACTCATGGAGGTTCCAGGACGGATACCGGGTGGTGGTGGTGGCATCATAGATGGATGGGGTGCAGAGCTCGGCGGCCTGTCGTTACCGAAATTGCCAGGGAATTGTTGCGGTGGTGGCTGAGGTGCTCCTCCACCCATACCTCCTCCCATATTGTGCATCATCTGTTCCTGCTGCATCCTCTGGCGTTCCTTGAACTTCTGGGAAGCCCGCTCGTGCACAATCTGCCTGTCATGAGGATTGAGCGACGCGTACTGCTCGCGGGACAAACCCGTAAGCGAGAGGATCATGTTGAGCTGCTGGGCGTTGGGCACAGGTTGTTGTTGTGGCATTTGCTGAGGAGGTTGGCCTCCACCTCCAAATCCTGAGCCCGCCAAACTGAGGACCGAAGGAGCCGCCTAATGAAGTCGCGGTGACGCCGCCCATCGAAGTTCCTGGTCGTTGCATTGACATACCATCGTGCATGTTCATCATGTTGGGGAGGGGTGTGTTCATCCCACCGCCCATGCCCGCCATTCCCATCCCGCCGCCGTTGCCCATTCCTCCGCTCATGCCGTTGTTGGGCATCCCGCCGCCCATTCCGCCTCCTCCCATGCTACCACCCATCGCGTTACCGCCCATTCCGCCGCCGCCCATGCCACCACCTCCCATGCCGTTCATGCTGCCTCCCATACCGCCGTTCATAGAACCTCCCATGCCCATTGATCCACTCAAGGCGTTATTACCCATGCCACCACCACCCATCATGTTGAGGCCGCCATTCATCATATTTCGTGAGCCCTGCATGAGCTGCGATGGATTCATACCTGCGCCGCCCATCATGTTCATGTTCCCCATTCCACCGCCCATGATTTGAGCAGGATTGATACCGCCAGCCTGACCTAGCAGAGCCGATGGGTTGATACCTTGACCATGTTGTGGCTGATGTGGGAATGGGTTTGGCGAGGAATATGCCGAGTTCATGGATGTAACACTGTATGGCGGGGTAAGACGAGAACGTAGGGCAAGTAGTAGTCACGCACGATACCCCAAAAGCTCAATAGTCACCTGCTGTAGGCATGAGATGGAAAGGTAGGGATGGACGACAGCTACTCACCCGGGCTGCCACGACTTCTCGCGTCAACAAAAATATCCTAAACATTGCATGAGAAATAGCGCAGAAACTAAGGGGCGTTGAGCAGAGTGAAGAGTTGGAGTTTGGCCAGACGTACCACAAGAGCCGAGCGATGGACGACGCCGGCAGAAAAGTGACAGATGCTCACCAAACTGGACAGGAATGGCACATGAGCACTGTGACCGGATAGAAAGAAGATCGCACGTACGTTTAGTTACACGTTGGGCAGACTGTAAGAGTGGCAGGCTGCCATCAGCATACCACGCGTAATCGTTCACAGAGCGCAGACTGACCTCTACGCAAGCATGCCCCGTGAAAGACGTCAAGAACGGTCCCGAAAGCAGGCGCGAATGCGGGACGAACGACGGGAAGGCGGGAATGCAAGCGGATATAGAATATTGCAGCCCGTTGGTGGTTGTGGTGAGCAAGAATCAACCGATGCGTGACAGTGACACCGCCGTGATGCTGACAATTGCTACCCCAGCCATCGCGCCTTACCAAGCGTGGTATACAGAGTCGGCACAGTGGGGCGCACGGGAGACAACTTTATGGACGGGACGACGGCCAGAAGGGACAATTTCCAAGTCACATTCGCTTTACTCCCGGCGTAGTTTTCACTCGTTTTATTTTTCTGATCAAGATCTAGATCTTACGTCCGCGTTCCGGGTATTGCCTCCCCTTGCCTCGCGAATCCATTTCAAAAGGGGTTGCCTAGCTGCTACTATCGCGCTGCCCAGCTCTAATCCGCCGTCTGCCCCTTCCCGGCCCCATCCCAGTCTGTGCGCCCCAACTCTCCCCGTCCCACCGTTTCGCGTCTATTCAGTTGGTCTGAATCCTCCGCGTAGGTATCCTATACCATACGCTTGTGAATCAGGCCTGCCTCCTGACTCCGTCTCCCCACACTCTGCTTATTCGCCGGCTCTTGCAATAACGTCATTAGTATCGATGCCTTGCCCTGACAGAGATAGTCCACCCACTCGACTCTCCCGAATATCGATGACACCCAAATGGACCAGGTTCGAATCCGATTCATTCCTCGGTACCTGCTTCGAATCTCTCGACATGTGGGCATTTCTACCACGTCCGTCTGCTCCGAATCCACATCCAAAGTCAAGCTCCACGGAGAATGCCTTGGTTCTGAACTCTCCGTTCGTTCCTGCAACGCGTTTAGCGGCAAATCATCGAACAAACACATCACCCGTCCACGCCATTCTTGACGCGACACCTCTCCGTTCGGTGCTTTTATTAGGTTCAAAATTGCATGATAGATTTGGAAAACATTTCCGATCACATAGATGGGCGGTAATTGGCTTTAGACGAAATACTAGTCGCACGGAGCTACAACCCACAACTTTCAGAATCCGCTCAAATCAACCTGGGGGAAACTCACCTTCGAGACCGTCAAGACCAAGAACATTCTTACATATGTATTCCGGAGCGTCCCCCGCAGGCCCAGACACCTCAAAGCCTTCAAACCGGATATTATCACACCCTACGGCCGAGCTGCACTCAATGTCCACGACTACCAGCCTCTTGGTCAGGCCGAGCTCCACATGGACAGCAAAGCTACTACGCACTCGTATTTGTCGCCGCCGTCCCAGTCCAGTTCTTAAACGTCAAGTTGCCAAACATCAATCCGGAAGGCAAATCAGCACTATTCAAAGGTTTATCAGCGTTCGCTGGCTCGGTGAGATCGACATACCTATGTCCTCCATTAGTTTGATACAAATGAATAGGCCTGTTCACGCGGTCCAAGAATACATTCATCGCCGAAATGTTAGATACAATGCCTGTAAAGCATCATCAATGTCCGTCGGCCATGGATAGCATGATAACACCATACCAGTACCGCCACCTCCGCCCGTAGGCGGCGACCCGTTGATGCTTCCCGTCCACGACTTCAAATACACCTAACAACTTTCAGTCCCAATTTCGTCGTCGCTGCCCGAATGTCCTCACTCCATTTCCCATGTTGGGCTGAATGCTCGAATCGATCCTCAAGATCTAACGGCGCCATCAACAGAGATCTAAAGCTATATCGCAGGGCGTACCTTAAGATCTTCCAGATGGACGTTCCGCACGTTATCACTCTATTTTTCCCAGCAATGACGATCTTCCGTTTGAAAAGCATAAGCGTCCTCACCAAATTAGCATACTGTCCCAGAGAGCCAAATGCGATGCCGTTACCACCATGACAGGTGATGTTGCGCGCCAATATGTTCGTGGAATTCTACGAGGGATGTTAAACGGACATTCAGTTTGAAGTGGCTTGTGGGGACGTACGCCTTTGATGGCAAGACAGTCGTCCCCGCAAGTTATGTCCCAGTTTAGCAGCTCGACGTGATCACTTCTATAGGTGTTGATTCCATCCGTGTTCGGTACCACACTGTTTTAGGTGAGTTTGCGACAAGTACTAGCTGGACATTTGACACTTACTTTTTTCCCGCAAAAGCGGGATTTGTGTTCGTCGCATTACAGAGCATGCCTTCGTAGGTGACGTTGACCGACTCGGCGACTGTGTTACACCAAAACGGTGGTGATTCGATTCGAAAGCCTTTTACAAGCGCTCGATTGACCTGGTACAACGTCAATGAGATAGGCCGTCCATCACCATCGGCTTTCGTGTGGTTCTGGAAGTAATTCCACCAAGGCTGTCAGAGATGATGAGTATATGTCGAATTCTTGAAGAACGTATTGCCAACCTGTCCATTCCCTTGTACTCCTCCAACATTATGCGCGTCAATGACAAAATCTTCTCCAGTAACGACAAACCAGGAGGCTTGATTCTAAGTGCTTGTTGAAACTTCCGCAAGCGCAAGCTGCAGGGAGGATAATGTTCCCCGTACCTGGATGAACACAACACGGTACGTATTTTCCGCTTGCAACCAGTACTCCACTTCGCCAGTAAACTAATCAAGTGTCAGTGTGGGTTACATCAGCGCGCGACTTCATCTTACACTCAGGAAACCATATAGATCCACCGTCGCGGAGCGTAAATCCCACGTCATTTTCCTTTCAGTTGTTGTGAGATCCTCGTGATACTGTTTGGAGCGTACCGTACCGGGTGATGTTATACGTCCCTTCCTCAAACACAGTGGATCCGGAATGGCCACATTCCGCGATGGCATTTTCCACCTATGTACTCATAAAATCAATCGTCGTGTCAGTCTCAGAGGTTTACACCGCGCACCTGTTCTGTATCATCCAACCCTTCTCCAAGCGGGGACAACTGACAGAGTTTCGCGGCCGATGCAAGACTTAAAAAACAAGCAGTAAAAGTTGAAGCGAAGAGCAGCTTCATCTTCATGACGGGGTTCTTAAAGTGCACCACAGTGCTTATATTGTAGAATCCAGGCGTGTAATAGTCACATTATGTGTGTATGATGCTAATTGTCCGAGAGAAGTAGGGTTTCGCGAGTCATGAGTGGCCATTGTACGGGCCGGCGGGAAGCTCGTACAGTACAAGTTCCAAAAAAAAACTATAGGTGTACGGAAGTCAGAAGCGAACGCATAGAAACAAAAAGAACCACAAACATAGTAAGTTCAATCATCAGAGACGACACTGGACGGCGTCGTTTCCCAGAGCCGTTTATATGACGAGAGGATATCAGACTCTGTGCCTGGAAGAAACGGATTGACCTTGCAACATCCACTCGTGCCATCGCAAGGCGAGTGTTCTTTGACCATCTCCAATTCTCCAGAATCGACATATGGCATCGCGACAGCATCACACAACTCGTGTATACAATCAGTCTTGTACACCTTCATCCACACCTTTGCAAGCTTGGCGACGACGCCCGAGATGTTGTCTTCTTTCGTATCAATCACCGCCAACTGGAAGCAGTCTTCAACTGCACGAGGCGGCGAAATCATCGGGAAGCACTCCTGAAGAAGGCTATCGCGGAAGTACAAGGTAGACCGCACGTCGTCCCATGGCGCCTTCTTCAAAGCAGCACGAGTACTTGCTCGTCGAATGCGTTTAGCCCAAATTTTGGGCACAGACCGCGTCACTTGGGCATCGACACCTGCACGATATAGAGCCATGAAATCGGGTTCCTCGGCGCATGCCTGGGCAAATGCCTCAGACTTGGGATCGTTAAGAGACAAGCCCATGCAAACGGCAAAGTTTGATTCGGTCTCCGACCATTGGGGTTTACCGTCGCTGCCATTGTACTTGTCAATGGAGAAGCGAGAGAAGAACTGTGCTCCTTCGAGAGAATTTATCAAAGCGCCGCATAGCGTCAAGATGCCCGACTTTTCCACTGCATGATAGCATTTGAGCGTTGACTGATGAAGGGGTATTCGGGTCAAGATGGCAAAGCGCGTCAAAGCCATTATATCGTCAACCTAAGTGAGTATGAGATAGGGCACAAAAAGGCCAACAAAGGAGACAGACGGAGACGCAAATCTTCCGAAGGCAACTATAACATCTAATGATAGACGTGAAATGACCCCACGCATGGAAGGGCCACTCCAAGCCACTCCTCGATTTATAGACTCGGCCACCCAAGACTTCGATATAATCGGCGTTGGAGTCCTGAGGACGAAGAACATCATCAACAGCACCAGTAGCCTCGTCAGTAAACAGCTCTTTCAACGACGTCCAGAGCTTGGAGAGAATGGCCACTGGGAGAGTGGAATCCCGGATGAAAGACAGTACGGAGTCGTAATTCTGCGATGCGACCATCAACGAAGGATCCGTGTAAACCGCGCGACGGACAAGGGCGTCGATGACTTCCAAACGTTCGCCATAGAACTTCGAATCAGCGGGTGCGCAATACCTGGCCAACCTCATGCATATCTTCTCTCGAAGAGCAGCCGCCTTTTCGCGTAAAGCAACCTCGAGCGGATCCTCGACGTCCCCGTTGCATGCGTCAATGCTGTCCTGCCCGAGAGACTCACTACTAGTAGTCTTTGCACTGCAGTCTGTATCCGAGGAGCTGTCGTCGTCAAATCCGTCACAATCGAGAGTAGATTGCGAAGGATCATTCGGTTGTTTTAGGACCCATAAAGCGTTCTGTGAGGCAAGAATGAGCTCGTAAGCCCTCTGCTCAACCTGGGCGAGAGTCCGCTCCACATCAAACTGTTGTCTGAGAAGAGCCTTCCAGAAGTGTTTATGGCCAAAGTCCTGGGATAGGTTATATCACCCGCCCAAGGGAGGATGGAGGAGACGGACCATATCGTTCCTGACGAATATTCAAAACTGCCAGCGTAACGTATGTAGTAAAGCCACTCACCCAAAGAAACGCTCTGTGAAGTATGCTCTTGCTTCGATGCATCTGAGGTGCCCGTGAGTCCATGTCCAGGGGAAACGTGACAGCAGTAGTACCGCGTTATCAGGCGATATTTGTACACAAGGGTTTTGTTCCAACGGCGAAGACGCTCGATGGACGTACACGCCCGCACTTTGCGTATATTCATGCAAATGCTGCTCTGGTCAAACGCACTGAGCGCTGCATGATGGGTCTTGTAGTTGAAGTATAGCTTGATCCTCTCCTGCTCGACGTTAGACCAGAGCCACACACTGGATAACGACTCACCTCGTTATGCCTTGGACACCACGGTAGCCCCGCACGCGTTTTCGCGCCGCAGGGACGCTTGTGGGTGTCCAGAGCCGCGCAGTAATCAAGACAGACCATTGTTCAGGGCCAAGTAGGATTCATGGGAAGGAGCGACGAATTTAGTTGCGTAGTAGCAGTGGCAATAAGTAAGAGAACCTGAGCAGTCACAGCACTCGTTCGGCAAAGAATTCGGGCGAAAATCAGTCCACGTGATGGTGTCACGCTCAATGATTGGCGCCAAAGCGCGCACCCTTGAGGTGAGGACCCAATAGTCGTCTATTCATTTCATTCACGTATATGTGAGCTTGAGTACCTCCAACGTCAAATGTCACTGTCAATAGAACACGACGCGATCCAATAATCTTCCTCCCAGTTCAATCCAGACAAAAAACCATTATTACACACTAAGTCTGGGACGAGGTGTTGGGGAGCGCATTCCCAGCAGAAATATCCGGCACCATGACGCTTCTTGCTGCACCGCCTCATAGACAAAGTCAGGGCCCCGGGATATGGGGGTAAGGATTAAGGAAGGGCTGGCTGGGACTTGCCGTCCACATTTTGCGACTCAGCCTCACGGGGTTGGACGACAGTTATAAAGGAGGTCCTCCTAACCCTCTTGCCCTCGTGTTTTCCTCCTTGGCTTCCTTCCCATACATCACCTGCGGTCGCCCACCCTCTCGTTCCCCAACGCGTTACGCATGCCCCCAACGGCTCATCAGCCTCGTTCTCGACCCTCAGCCACCCACCTGGGTTACGGCTTCAACAAGTACGCCAGCGGATTCATGACCAATTCACCGACAATCGAAACAAACCTGCCAGAGCCTCCCTGATGGCTCAGCAATATGCCGCCTTCCGTCAGAACGCCGACCTCGTCGTTTTCATGCCGCCGGTGTGGGCCGACAATACCAAGTTCAACGTTGCTGGCATTCTGAAGAAATGAAGGGGTACGTCGGCTCACTCTCGCTTGGAGTTTACGCAGGCTATTTGCTCACCTGTTTGTTTCCTTCCCATTTCCGTCTATGAACAGGTTCTGCACAACAATGGGGCTCGGCGATTGGAAGAGCAAGCTGAGGAAGGCCCATAAGGGGACCACCATGGATTTCCTCTTGCACCTGTGCAAGACGTGCAAGATCAAGTCGGCCGGGACCTGCTGGCAGTACTTCCGCCAGTGGAAACAACATACGTTCAAAGTTGTGGCTGGATAGACGGTGAAGCTTTCCCTCGTTTTTGATTCCCCTCTGCAGTATATTTGACAACGGTTGGCCGGTGTTTTGATCTCAATGGCAGCAACGAGGTATTGAAGGTATGTCCGGTTCCGTTTGTGTGGTCAATGCAAATACGGTTGCTCACACATTCAGCCAGTTCTTCAAGACCTACCTAATACCCCAGTTCCGGCTTGGGCAACCCATGTTGCGCACCAAGGGCGTCACCAACTCGGGAGATCTTCTCGCCCTCCTATCCTTCAATTACGCATACGACCGGTGCATCTTCCCCGGCAAGCGTCAGCGCCTTGATCTCGCAGGGTGCTATCTCATCCTAGCCTACACGGGATGCCGGCCCGCCGAGATCGTTGATGGCGAGAAGCCGTTGCCTACCAACAATGTCTGCTGGGACGAGCTCTTTGGCTCACACGCAACCCTCCAGTTGAGGGCGCCGCCAGAAGATGCGAGCCCGGGTGCTCAGTCTAAGGAGATCGTGAGGCTGCTGGAACTGGAGACGCAGTCCCGTGGTAGGCCCAAGGCACTCTGCTATGAGGATGTCCAGGTTATGGTTGTCCACCTCCCGCATACTGGCGAAGACGTTTTGACCATGTCGATTAAGTTCACCCATCACAAGGGTTCCGACAACAGGCCGAAGCCGTACATATCTCCTTTTCCCTTTGTTTTGTGCTGAGTGAGGACTGATTACTTGCCTTTTTTGCCACAGAACCATCTTCTATTTCACGCCGACCAAGCGGGTTATCTTCTGCCTCGTCACACTGATGGTCAGCATTGCCATCCTTGACGACGCCTTTGACTCCCCGACCCTAAAAAGCGTCAAAGCTGTCTTCAATATCAAAGTCAGCGGCCCCGTCTCGTACATGCCCTTGCGGTGGAAGAAGGAGTGGCTGAAGCGGCCTGTCTTCCGACGCTGGGATGGGAATGACCTCTACTCCCCTCTCCCCTACCGTACACTTCACGACTACATGGCTCAGCAGTCGCTCAACAAGGACTGACGGCAATACGGTCAATGGACAGGCTTCGGACGCGGTGCAAGACCAGATTATGCGCCACAACAACCACTCCAACGTCTTTTAAGATGCTTATCTCAACACCCACGTCCTCTACAACATCCAGCACACCGTTCTGGGTGAGCCCTTGAACACCCCTGTGCTCGATATGTTGTCCCATGTCGGCCACACCCGCAATCCCCGCGCCACCAGCAACATGGTTCCCAACGAGGTGTGGGCGCAGCTGCCGCCGGATCCCAAAATCATAGAGCTGGAGAGGCAGAGGGCAACATTGAAGGGCGGCAAATATTGTGTCAGGGGCAAGCCCTATGAGGACGAGGTCAGGCGTCTGACACGGCTGATTGCGTCCGCTAAGGCCAGATGGACCAAGATAATTATGGCCCAGTATCGAACCTACTACTTCCAAAACCATCCCACTTGGGACCTGCAGCAACAGGCGGACAGCGAGGATCCCGTCACTACCACCCATGACAACGGTAGCGGCGGCTCCGGTGGTCTGCCTTGGGGAGACCTCCAGCTCGCCGACCGCGCCCATCTGGCGAAGCTTCTCTGCAACCAACCCAACAACCTACCCCCTTGGGAGACCCGCCAACAACGCATCAATGCTGGCACAAATATGGTCAACTTGGGAGAGTTGCGGGAGCAGATGCGTCCCCACGTTGAAGGCTTTCTCGGTAGCCTTGCCGCCGCCACTTCTTTGGATTCACATTTTGGCCCCGCTTCCGACTTTGACTGCGCTTCATCCTCGTTGTCCTCTCTATCTACCTATCATCCCTGGCGCTCATGCACCCCACGTCCCAATTCAAGTGATGTCTCCGGTTCTGATCAAGACCCCATGTACGAGCTCGGAGGACCTGCAGCATATAGACTTACTTTCTTGTGCACTCCAGAACCCTTGTACGTCCCTCTCTGTGCCCCTATCCCTTTACACACTCCCGTCTCTCTACGCGCTCCATATTTGAGCGCCCCGTGTATAGATTCTTCGTTCGGTCTTCTCACCCCAAATCCACCCACTGCCTATCTTGACTCCTACATTGCCTTGAATCCCGTCGCGGTGTGGGACCTCGGTCCCACCGTTGATAGCAACAAACCAATGTTGAATCTTGCGTGGGATAATTAGTACATGTATGTAACAGACCAATTCAAAGAAGCCACTGATATGGCAACACAATTTGATTGGCCCGCATCAGATGATGCCGGGTTGGTTATCAGGAATTTAAGAAGCGATGTTAGTTGTCAAGCAGGGGTTTTATTAGCACTGGGTTTGTCTTATAGAGAACCTGTCCAATGTGACGGTGCACCATCCTCCCTTTTTCCTGCTTTGCTCCTTACCACCATGGGCTTCCTCGGTAACGGCAGCATCCCAGCCAGATGGCTTTGCCTGGCCGCCGTCTATCACACCTTGTTCATCCCAGACGTGGCTCTCGTCTCCCGCTTCGCCGCAACAACCCTGTCGAACACTGTAGCCTCGGATTTCCTTATCATCTCTACCACCTTGGCCGCCTTCGAGTCTACCCTCCTGCAGCTCCTACGCATCCTGGCGCTCCCTGCCACCTCCTCGGAGTACTTCCCGCACAGGAACCGGCTGCTGATCAGCCTTCTTGCCGTCGCGTCCCGCCTCAATGCCGCCTTCCTCATCCTGCTGCTTGTTACCCAGCGCAACAACGGCTTCTAACTCGTGGCGGTACATGATACAATGTCGTCGTTAGCTATCCAGCCCCATCCAACCTACGGCCCATTCAGCCCCTGCCCAGTCATTATTATCTACATACCTTGGCACCTTGTATCTCCCCTCATTTTTTCTATGGAATAACTTTTGTATGTGTGTACAAGTTTGTTACTAAACCCCGCAAATGTTGTTCCTTTTCTTTGTTCTAACAATCAATTATACTTAGCCGCCAGATTCCTCAACCAAAGCCAATTAGGGTCCCAGAACTGGCGCAGTTGATTGCAACTCCCCTCGTTTTTTACTAGGTGATATGTTTTAGCAAGTAAGATCTTAAAATATAGAGTAGGATGTACATCCTTGGCGCCATCTCATTCTCATTTGCCATTTGTCCAGTAGCGTCTTGTCAGCTCACCCCGCCTCGGGCTTAGCACGTCTTTACCACGTACCATATTAACTCACTCCTTACAGCGCCTTGGCGTCCACCAGAATGAGATAGTCTGTGTGCCTCCCGAGAGACATTTAGTGGAAGCTCACCACTTTCGTGATAAAATGACTGTTTGCCAAAGCGCTACAGAAATCTGTAAGGAGCTGCATCCTTGAGCTCTTTCTTGCCCGAAGCGTCAAACAATGAGACGTCTTTACGCACACAGTGCCGGGACCCTGCATAATGCACCGCTTTTTCCCACAACCGCCAAATGTTGAACGACAGGGTTGTCACTAGCCTGTTCCTTAGAATAGGTATCGGCCGTCAGCTTTTAGCCTACTTAGTAATTTAGTACTACCTACAGAACCTAAATGGTACCATATGCGTTCTATGGCCCCCAAATGGGAGGCGCCTTGAGACAGCTATACCAATAGAGACCTCAACGAGTTTCCGGATCCCGCGGAAACTCGAGTACTTGATCCGGCCGGGGATCTCAGCTACTCGACTTGTTTGATCCGCAGATCAATAGCGAGTCGGGTCATAAACGGATCGCGAGTAGGGCATCTGAGCGGTGAGTACTCGTTACGAGTACTCGCACTTACTCGCACCTAATTGTAGTATAGTCTAGCTACATTGACGGATGTTGAACAGATGTTTTCGGTGGCCGGCTTAATGGTCACCAAACATCGTTTCAACCTTTTGGATGAGTCCATTTGTGCCTGTGTTGTGTTGAAGGATTGGTTCAAGTCAGGCCTTATGCCTATTGAGCAAGTAATTTGGATTTTCAACGAAAAAGCCGCACAGAAAGGTAAATCTGATGAGTAGTTATTACAAAGTGGTTGTTTATGTACAGTTTTATTACAATATTATGTAGCTTGATCCACAAGTATTTGCGACTTGTTACTGATCCGGATCGTCTTCAAGTACTTGACTTGTTTGACCCGCAAGTCAGCGCGGATTAAATAAGTTCCGGATCACGAGTATGCCCTTTCAGCCTCGAGTACTCGGCTCTCGGATCACGGGTCTAATCCAAGTATTACTCGTTGAGGTCTATATACCAATAACCCGCTTGTGGTGCTACACAATGATTCTATTTTTGACCATAACAGTGCGGTCAGTTGCAGTCCTTTTCCCTTTGGCCAGACTGGTCTAGCAAGCTTCCTGGCCGTGGCCGTTCAGCATGGCAATTAACCACATCAGCCACCATACGCTTTGGCGTCTGCCATTTCCCAATTGAATGCTCCCAGACGAGTCTATGAATTAGACCGGTACGGTACAAGAGTCCAGGCCTCCAGGCCAACTGGGCCTTTCAATATTTGACGCTCTGGATTGTTCCACCAGTCTGTCACTCGACCAGTCCGGTCACGCAAAAAGGGGAAATACATTGTGCTCTCCCGGTATGTTACCTCTACCAGTCCGCACTTGATACCAGTCCTACGGCACAACCGGCCAGACATTGAGACCAGTCTTTTGTCGAAACCAGTCCTTTTCCAAGACCAGTCTGTCTCAAAGACCAATCTCCTACGAGGACTAGTACCCCCCAAGTACCAGTCTATCTTTGGGACCAGTCTGTCGCTGTGACCAGTCTATCTTTGGGACCAGTCTGTTGCCTTGACCACCCACCCATCAGACCAGTCCAACATCTAGACCAGCCTATTGTCAAGACTGGTCTTTCTCTGCGACCGATCTCTTTTTGAGAACAGTCTTTCCTGGAGACCAGTCTTCTCTGGATCCAGTTCACTCCCCACCAAAGCCACATCCGCAACCTCCTCCCCTAAGCAAGCAACCAGTCTCCTCTTGAGACCAGTCTGTCGCCAAGACCAGTCTGTCATTTGAGGCAGCACACCACTATCCGGCATACCACACCATCCACCCACCCACTAGACCAGTCTGTCAAATCAGGCAGTACACCACCCATCCAGCACACCGCTCACTCCACAGACCAGTCTGCTCCGAGGACCAAGTTGCTATTTTAAGCAGCACCTCCCTCATCCAGCCTGTTGGTAGGGCCAATACAGCCATACAGTGCACCCATTAGACCAGTCTGCTTTAAGGATTCCTCAGCACGGAGGCGGTTCCAAAGATAGGTAGTCACGACCACCGAAACACAGACTGGCCTCACAAGCTGCCTGGGTTTACGCTAAACCAATAAATACATCTGATTCTGGGGAGCAGATTGGCATGGCTTGTCCTGACGGATCTGATTATTGCTTGGACTGTCAAAGTTGACGGGGGAGTGAACAAAACCAGATCAAGCCAAGTCTAGACCGTATTTGACTTGCCCAGGAAGAGTATGGCGATTTATTGAACAGTTCCTCCACAACTTGGGTGTTTTGGCCTTTCATTTCTGGGCGCCAAATAGCTAGATGTACCGTTCCAAGTTCCAACGTGACCTCCAGTCAATACCAAGACTCTACATGTAGGAAACCCACGGCGCAGTCTCTTTGCCCGCCAATTGCATATCCACCGAAGCAATGTGTAGCGGTGAGTGAGGGCTATGCATGAGCAGCACAACAGACTCACACACCAGATGGTAAATGATGAACAACATGGTTATTCCAAGCGAGGACAAGGCTTAGACACTCTTTGTAAAGGGGCCTTGCAAAGACAGGCAATCTACATACAGGATTGTTGCTTGCTATCTACCATCCACCTGTCCCCTCCCATCTTGCCCATTGTTAGCCATGCAGCCCCCCCTCCGTCCTCCGTACTCAATCACGAGCCACAGAGCTCTCTCTCTCCACATGCTTCAGCAGCCAGTCCGCGCAGTTATTGCTGAAGTCAGACAAGTGAACAATCCTCACGTGGTCTTCCCAGTATCCCCTAATCTTGCTATGGACCCGGGCCCCAAACTTGGTATTGTTGAGTTGATGCGCCACATACACGTAGGTATTGTACAAGGGAAGTGGTATGTTGGCTGTGCCTAGCCGACAGAGAAGCAAGTCCCGGACGGCTGACGCTTCCCTACCGATAGAATTGACCTCCTCCTCCCCCTCCCCCTCCCCCTCCCCCTCCCCCGGCGCAGCAGCAGCAGCGTAGAATTGAGCAGCGACAGGGATGAGTTTGCCGTCCATCCTTATCACGGCCGAGTAGCCGAGCTCAGTAGACGCCAGGTCGATCTGGAGCGTCTTGGCGCCGCGCAGGAGTTCGACACCGGCCTCAAATTGTGTCTGGATTGCCATTACGACCACATCATGATCCCCCTGACTGGGCTCCGTCCATTGGCCAGTTGCATGTGCGTTGTCTCTGTGCTCTTCAAGGTGTTTGAGGCTCTCTGAAGTGGCCACGGGCCATCCCAGTGATCTTAAGGGGGCTGCAGTGTTAATGAAGCTGTCAAGGGTATCAATTTTGGTGGAATACTTGGTGAAGATGGTTTGGATCCCGTACACATTTGGGTCAGAGGCCGGCTTTTGTGCCATGGCGTGTTCTGGTGTCGTTAAAAACCGCTGACAAGAAGGGAAGTGAAGTGCGTGTAGATGTTAAACCTGAAGGGCGTGTGGGAGTTGGAAAGAAGATATGCCTTGAATACCTAAGCCTGATTGCCCTCCGCACCTTAAGTACGATGAAAAATTCAGGAGGGAGCCGGCAGACACAGAGATGAGGATGCTCTGCGCCTTGCAGTGTGGCTTACAGCAGCCTACAAGGCAAGCTCTGGCTACCAGCAGAAAAGGCCCCATAGCCCAGCCCAGCCATCCGCAGGTCCAGTGTGCCGGTCAAGCTGCTTTGGTTGCTTGGATTAAAGGGTGGTGACTAGCACTGAGGCAGCCGTCTAGGTTACCCCGGCCATCCCGGCAACACGTCAGACTTGCACTGCATTTGATATTGCAGTGCTGTCAATGCGCGAGGCAGCACAGGGAGTGATTTACATGGCAGGAATCCTTCAACCAGTCAGTTAGCGGCGCGCCACCAACCCCTGAAACCATTTACTAGTAGGGCTCGGGGTGGGTGGTGTGATGCTAGCTGGCAATCTAACCGCGGAGATGTTAATGCACTCCAGGTTGGGAGGACAGAGTCGACACTATTCTTGGTAGACACGAGACTTTTTGGCTTCTTCTGTGTAACTACATCAGGCTAGACTGGATGGGAAGCTGATGGAGGCCTAGGAATGCCCATCGCCTCAAGCAAGCGGCGGGATAACCCCGGCAGCATGTCACCCTCCAGAATCCCAATCCCAACCAGCCAGCAGCCCAATGGAGGCCCATGACATCCACCCAGGCCCCTCTTTCTCAATGGTGGAACTCAGAGTCGATATGAATGCTTTCATCGTGGAATATACTTCCCGGTTATGGATGCTTGTGCAAATGATTGTGTGGGCTTGAACGAAGAGAAGGCATAACAGTGGCCTTGTGCCGGGGACTGCAGGACGGGTGACTCAACTCGTGCCACAACACTGGTCATAAAGGTGTTGTTCCCAATATTTCAAGAGGAGTGTTAATCCTGAGTCGCCACATGGGGCCGATCAAGTCGTATTCTTGAAGGGGGTCAGCAAGTTGGAAGGCTTGCTGTGCCCCTGAGGACAGTGCTGGTGACCTCGAGGTCAGATCCTGCATAATCTAGGCCTCCAATGTTGCCCCTTGAGGTGTATCATGCGGACAGTCCATGCGGAAGCTTTCTTATGCGCGAGGTCTCGTAGTCATGGGTGCTCTTCTGCCTTAAAAAGCGTGGCTGGCAGCAAAGCCAAAACCATGCTCGGCTTCTGGCCTCCCAGCAGACAAGGATGGTAGGACCTCCAGCACCAACCAGTCATGTGCAAAACTAGGATGCCGGCCAAGCCGCTTTGGTTGCATAAATTCTGGAGGTGGCTGGCGCCTAGACTTAGGTAGCCATTGAGTCCTGCAGTCCACACCAGCCATCCCGGACACATGTCAGCCTTGTCGAAGTGACAAAGCAAACCAAAACAAGTAGGCGAGAGTGTTGACACATACAGACGGCCATGCCGAGGGTCTAGATGAAGCGGCATTGACATGCAATGTCACACATGCATAGCACTGCCTCCTCCTTCATTTATGCCGCAACTTGATACAGCTTGTGTCGGGGATCCCGAGGTGGTCGGTACCTTGACATGTATGCCTGTTGAGCTGAGTGTCTCGTTATCTCCATCCTATCACGGTTGAATGTGTCATACAACCAAGGCGCTGATCAGCTGAAGGCTGCGCCGGCTGACAAGCACCTTCCTAGTACAGTCTAGACTCGTCATGCGCCCACGGCCGTGCTCTGTCACTGCAGCCTGGAATTTGTCATCATGCGGTCTAGAGTGTGGGCTTGTTGGTTTCAACTCCTATGTCAGGACAAGCATTATGATTGTTTCTGCATCCTTCTTTGTTCTAGGCTTCCAAGCAGGGGTAAGGGGCACTCGTCATCCGGCACTTCCAGAAAATGCTTGGCCGCCCCTTGGTTATCTTACTCTAGGCTGACCGCTTAGAGTGTGATCATTACAAGGCAGACTGGCTGCCTAATCTAAAAGGTGGCTTGCATGCGCTTGGGTAGCTAGACGAGTTTCCCCCATTTGTCTCTCAAACGTCATTAGGCACCCCATAATGACAGGCTGAATGGCGGTCAAAGCAGAGGATGCAAACTTGCCAAACCCCCACCCCTGTCTCAACAGGAATGCCTAACATGCCTAACTCTCTCCATAGGTCCTATCTCCCGGCATTATTACCGGATATCATGCAGGCAACAGGAGGAGGCTGCCATTGTATGACTCACATTTATGCAGACCCATGCTCGAGATCCTGGAAATACCTTATCTAGCCTCCAGGACATGCGGCACGAGACATGGTGATGAAACCGCTATACCATATTTCGATAGCGCCACGTCAGCTCAGCCGTATCCAAGCCAGTCTTCTCCTGATCTCGTCGCATTATGTGTGGAAGAGTCAACGTCGCGTGGACAAGCGGGAGAGAACAGAAATAGAATTGGGGCAATCTTTGTCCGCAAAGAAGCGTCCAAAACGCATATATAAAGACCTTCAAAGACGCCCTTTCCATCCTCACAAAACAACCATCTTCATCTCAATAACCCTCAGCTACTCATCAAGTAACTATCTTTCTCTCGACAGCCCTCAGCTCCACAGTCAACTCTATTGATTAGACCAGACTCTCCACGCAACCAAACTTCCCGAACTTGAAGCAATGGCCGACGCACCCAACACTGGAAACTGGCCCGCGCGCCTTACTGTAAGTCATCATCACTGTTGTCTTCTGTTCTTTGAAAATCATAGACTAATCTCTCTCTCTAGACCATCATCTGAGGTGGCTATCTCTATGCCACAGATTGGACCGCAGATGGCTCGAGCAAAACTCATGCATATGAGCATCTCCCTTGCTATCAATCTTCCCAAGACTTTAGCTAATCTTTGCTACGTAGGGAATTTGGCTCACCACTCCATATAGTAACAAGGGAGTGAGCAGGGAAGGGACTTTCACCTACAATGCCGCTACCGGTCAATATATTGCCAACATTGTAGCTATCTGGTATGACCCCTGACCCCTGACCCCTTTCCTATCCCTTGCTCTAAAGGATGTGCGGCGTCTTGGCTTGTCCAAAGACCCCCATGTTCCTGGCTTTATGCCTCTCATTTTCCACCGCTTCCCATTTGTTTGCGTAAGGGCTCAACACCTCTGTCCGTCGACTAGTGTTGGAATGTCTGCGCCTAGGCAGTTGGTGGTGCCAATCAGGGATAGGAACCCGCGCTTACCTAAGCGTGGGCCCCTATATATACCCTGCATCTCCGCCATTAGTCTGCTCCCTCCGAATACATACAAGATAGATCACCTAAGAATACAACGCCCAAGCGTACCCTTTAAGGATAGCCTTAACCCTACCATATATAGTACTCTAGTAATACTAATACTAATTAGTAGTTATCTTTACCACTATAGTATTTATTTACCACGGCATGTATAACCTATAGATTAGTAAGCTTAGTAGAAGAGACGGAGAAGCTAGGAGACGGCCCTAACCCGGCTCCTCTAGTAACCCCGTGCTAAGGAGCGCCTCTACGGCTTCTAGCAGTAACCTCGTCTAGGAGTTTGTAAGACCCTCAAATCTATAGATAAACCAGTAACTACTCCAATAAGCTATAGAGCGTCTATTATACCCTCGTAAGAAGACTTAAACCTATAGATAAACCAGTAACCACCCCAACAAGCTATAGAGAGTCTATTAAGCAACCGCTCAACTACCCTACGCGTGAGTGTTCTTTTCCAATGCCTTAACCCTCCTTCTTACTACTTAACTTAACCTTTAATACTCTTTTTTAACACCTTTTTACCACCTAACTAACCCTCTCTTTTTCCATCAATTTTGGTATTACGCTAACACTTTCCTACTAGTCAAACCTATGCACTCGATTGCGCTATTCTTTCTCATCATTTTCCATCCACTTTTATTTCAATTGGATGATTCGCCGCTATTAAACGCAACCTCGAAGGCACGCACTAATTCCAGTGGTATCTTAGCCCCTAGAACTAGTGCAAGTCCTTATTTCCGGCCCTCCGGAATAAGTAGACCCGGCCCCGGAGCTAGTATAACATACCGGCCCTACTAATTTCGGCATTCCTACCTAACCTTCTTTTCCTTCCTTTCTTTAAGCTTCTTGTTATCAAATTGGGTATCGCGCTAACACCTTTCTTTTTATCTAACTTAGATATTTAATTGCACTGGTTTTTCTAAGTAGAATCTACTTACTTTTATCGTTAACGGATGATTTTCCATTGATTGGTACGACTTCTATCAATTAGCACGAATTCCACCGACCTCCGACCTTATTTCCGGCCCTAGAATCGATCTCCACCTTCATTTCCAAGCGTGCCTACCTTATAGAGAGAGGGCGGATATACTGTCCCCCTTAACTCCGCCCCCCACGGCTCTAATAGCAAGCAGACCGCCTTCTATGGCTCCAACCGATCTAACCCCCCACTAGGGACGTAGTGTTATGAATCGCCATATTTTCACATTTTTAATCTTATCATATCTCATTGGGGGGGCTTGTCTTATTAACCAACGGACTGTTTCATCATCTGTTTCATCACCAATCATACTCCTTTTCATTACCAAAGCCGTACTCATGTTGGACACACACCCAACACATGGATGATATCATACATGCCAATACCTCATGGACTCCCTATTGTATACACATCACCGACACTCGTAGCACACATGGTCGTTTCAGTATTATTACTTAC